>MDKI01265299.1:0-20028 GCA_005239505.1 Nicotiana paniculata | reverse complement strand
GATAAAATAATATTTAAAAATTGTTAATAAAATGATAAAAAAGGATTTTTATGCATAAAATTGATTTAAAATAATTACCTAATATTATAAATATACAAAAAGGCTATTTTCTGGTAAAATAATGTAATAATGCATACATGGGCTATATTTGCAAAGTTATTGCAATTATGACCCAAAAATGTAAATGTGGCCATTTGTGCAAATAGTTCGAGCTTAATATAAATATGAATAGTAGAATTAGGTCATAAAATAGTTATAAATTATTTGTGAGTCAATTAGTAATTATTTATATAAATAAAATGCTGGGATAATTTAATTTAAAAAATGTAGAGATTATGAAAAAATATCAATTGATGCTAGTGCATAGTTTTGAAGGTATATATGCATTTAAAAAATATTATAGGGAAAAATTGGGTATCAACAGTTACTCCTCTTTATCCGGGAAGGATGAAAGAGTTGTCGGGTAAAAATGTGATGGCCAAATTTGACCGACCGAGACATTTTGAGAGACATAGGCCGCACTCTGGTTTCTGAGCTGCCTACATATCCCTTCTTTTATAGGAATCAGGCTGTGTGTAGTTCTGGATTCACCAGCGAAATATACTTATGAAGTTATCACAAGAACGGACACAAGGTTTTGAATAGGTGAAATGGTTAGAGTGAGCGGTCATGTTTGAAATAGTATGAAGGAAATGGAGCAGGATTTCTCCCGTTGGGGTAATGGTTGCTCATCGGGTAACCTGCAATTAAACGATGCTACAAGCGTATATTTGTGCGGAAATTTAAACATGATGCAGATTCCCTTCGAACCATGAGAATTGTCTTTGGATGGTTGGGGATGACGTCCTTAAACCATGACGTCCTGGGCCATGAATTGTTCGATGAAGGATTTGTAGGCCATCAAATGATGTTCTCGGGCCATGAAAATGGTGCCTCCGAACCATGACGCCTTTGAATAATGATATGCAACTTTGAGAGATCCTCAGGCCATGGCATGGTGTCTTCCGGCTATGAGGATGATGCCTTTAGACTATGACACCTTTGGACAAGCTGGCAATATTTCAGCCCATGAGATGTGATAACATGATGTTAAGGGCGACAAGACAAGGCTTAGTCTTGTGAGGTTGAGGATAGAGCTTAGCCTGAAAGAAGAGCAAAGTAGATAGTGTCGGGGAGACAGTCTTAGTCTCGGCAAAACATGCAGATATAGAGGAAGGGCTTAGCCTCATGCAGATGGAGACAAAGCTTAGTCTCATGCAAGATTTGGGACAGGGCTTAGTCCCATGAAAATAATGGCAGATCTTAGCCTTATCCAAATATGGAGGCAGGGATTAGCCTCATGCCGATGGAGACAGAGCTTAGTCTCATGCAAGATTTGGGACATGGCTTAGTCCCATGCAAATGAAGGAAGAGCTTAGCCTTATGCAAATATGGAGGCAGGGCTTAGCCTCATGCAGATGGAGACAGAGCTTAGTCTCATGCGAGATTCGGGACAGGGCTTAGTCCCATGCAAATGAAGGCAGAGCTTAGCCTTATGCAAATATGGAGGTAGGGCTTAGCCTCATGTAGATGGAGACATAGATTAGTCTCATGCAGGATTCAGGATAGGACTTAGTCCCATGCAAATGAAAGCAGAGCTTAGCCTTGTGAAAATATGGAGGCAGGGCTTAGCCTCATGCAGATGGAGACAGAGCTTAGTCTCATGCAAGGATATAAATAGCAGATGATAGCCGAGTTTTCTTAGCTAGTAGTAGATTTCAGTATCGCGGTTGTTATGAAGATTGTGACTGTGGGGCATGTATATTCTTTGTTCCTGCAACCAAGCAAAAAAATTGCGAGTTCGCGCCTCCTTCGGCTCACTTGCTTGGTCTGAAGATCCTATTAAAATCATTGAGGGTAGCGTTTGCTAAACAGAGTTATTTCAAAAAGAAAGCAAGCATGCGTAGTTTTCAAAGTCATAGTAAAAAATATGTTTTAAGAAGTTGTTTAGATGAACCAATGACTTTGAAACGATCAGAGACACTGCGACTTCTCTTGCTGTAGAATTTTGAGGGTCCTCCTCAAAATTCCGCCCCAGTTAGACGGACAAACATTTCTGACTGCTGTATATGCTGCGATCGCTGAACTTGCTTCGGAATTTTGAGGGTCCTCCTCAAAATTCCGCCCCAGTTAGACGGACCAACATTTCTGACTGCTGTATATGCTGCGATCGCTGAACTTGCTTCGGAATTTTGAGGGTCCTCCTCAAAATTCTGCCCCAGTTTTTGGTTGTAGGGGAAATAGAGATTTTATTGAATTGTGACCGAACCCAAAGGACTGCCTACGTATTCCCTCTTAAACGGGAATCAGGTCGAGCGTAGTGCAATTTGCATCATTTGCGGAAACATAAACATTTACACATAATATCGCTTGACTGCATCTGAATTGATTGGTTTTGGCCGTACTTCTCTATCCATTTGTGCGAGTATGAGGGATCCTCTCGTCAATAATCTGTGAGCCGTGTAAGGACCTTGCCAATTGGGAGAGAATTTCCCTTTGGCTTCGTCTTGATGCAGGAATATCTTCTTCAACACCAGCTGCCCCGGTGTAAACTGTCTCGGCTTAACTCTTTTTTTAAAGGCTCTGGACATCCTGTTCTGATAAATCTGGCTGTGACATACTGCATTCATCCTCTTTCCATCTATGAGGGCTAGCTGCTCATACCAGTTCCTTATCTATTCTGCATCACTGAGCTCAGCTTCCTGTATGATCCTCAAAGAAGGAATCTCCACTTCGGCAGGGATAACAACTTCAGTATTGTAAACCAGTAAGTAGGGAGTTGCCCCGGTTGATGTGTCGACTGTGGTACAATATCCCAACAAAGAAAATGGTAGCTTATCGTGCCATTGTTTGTGATTTTCTACCATCTTTCTTAGTATCTTCTTGATATTTTTGTTGGTGGCTTCTACAACTCCATTCATCTAAGGTCTATAGACTGTGGAATTCTTGTGCTTGATTTTGAATATCTCACACATGGCTTTCATTAGATCACTGTTGAGATTGGCGGCATTGTCAGTGACGATGGACTCCGGAACTCCGAATCGGCAAACAATCCGGTCGCGAACAAAATCTGCCACGACTTTCTTAGTCACTGCCTTGTAAGATGCTGCTTCGACCCATTTGGTGAAGTAATCAATAGCTACTAGATGAACCTATGCCTATTTGAGGCAGTGGGCTCGATTGAACCAATGATATCCATTCCCCATGCGACGAAAGGCCAAGGTGAGCTTGTTGCATTGAGCACATTTGGCGGCACTCTTATCATATCCATGTACTTGACGTTGTTAGCATTTTTGGACATACCGGATGCTATCTGTTTCCATGTTCATCAAAAAATAACCGGCCCTGAGTATCTTCTTGGCGAAGACAAAACCATTCATATGCGGGCCTCAGGTTCCGGCATGTATCTGTTCTAGCAACTTAGAAGCTTCTCTCGCATCGACGCATCGTGGAACCAAGGTTTCCCATCTGTTTCTTCTTCGACATGAGCACAATATGCCGACTGACTATGGATCCTTACTGGGATAGGATCAATGAAGTTCTTGTCTGGATGTTGTATCATTAATGACAAAGTGGCCAATGCATCGGCAAACTCGTTCTAAACCCTGGGAACATGCCGAAACTCTATCTTCGTGAACCTTTTCCTCAATTCCTGCACATGGTACAGATATGGTAATATCTTGGAATTCTTGGTGGCCAATTCTCCTTGTACCTGGTGCACAAGCAAATCTGAATCGCGGATTACCAACATCTCCTGAATATTCATGTTGATGGCCATTATGAGTCCTAGGGTTCAAGCTTCATACTCTACCATGTTGTTAGTGTAGGGAAATATGATTTTAGCAGATACCGGGTAATGTTGGCCATTTTCCGATACCAAGACAACTCCAATACCGACTCCTTTAAAATTTTTCGCTCCATCAAAGAACATCCTCCAACCGTCGTAGGATTCAGCAATATCCTCCCCTATGAATAGCACTTCTTCATCGGGAAAATACGTTCTCAAGGATTCGAATTCTCTTTCCACAGGGTTTTGAGCAAGATGATCTGCCAGCTCCTGTCCTTTGACTCCATTCTGAGTTACATACACAATATCGAACTCACTCAACATGATTTTCCACTTAGCCAGCTTGCCAGTGGGCATAGGTTTTTGAAAGATATATTTTACGGGATCCATCCTTGATATGAGGTACATTGTGTAAGCACAGAAGTAGTGCCTCAACTTTTGAGTTATCCAAGTCAAGGCACAACAGGTACGTTCCAATAGAGAGTACCGTGCTTCATATGGTGTGAATTTATTACTTAGGTAATAGATAACTTGTTCCTTTCTCCCCGTCTCATCGTGCTGTCCCAGAACACAACCGAAGACTCCATCTAACACTGCGAGGTAGAGTAGCAAAGATCTTTCTGGCTCTGGCGGCACCAAACTGGTGGTGTTTATAGTTACTCCTTCATCTTGTCGAAAGCCTTTTGAAAATCCTCGCTCTTACTAGTTCCAGCATCTTTCTTCAACATCTTGAAAATTGGCTCATATATGACTGTGGACTGGGCTATGAACCGGCTGATGTAGTTTAATCGTCCTAGAAAACTCATTATATCTTTCTTACTCTTCGGCGGTGGCAGCTCCTGGATGGCTTTGACTTTTGATTGATGCAATTCTATCCTCGGCAGTTGACAATGAATCCAAGTAACTTCCCGACATGGGCCGCGAATGCACACTTTGCAGGGTTTAATTTCAGGTTGTATTTCCATAGTCTATCGAAGAACTTCCTCAATTCTGCTATATGATCTATGGCTTGCTTGGATTTGATGATGACGTCGTCCACATACACCTCGATCTCCTTATGTATCATACCATGAAAAATGGTAGTCGTAGCCCTCATGTAGGTGGCCCCAGCATTCTTTAGACCGAATAGAATCATCTTGTAACAGTACACCCCCCCATGGTAAAATGAAGGCTGTTTTCACTGCGTCTTCTTCGTCCCTCCAAGTCTGATGATAACTGGCGAAGCAATCTACGAAAGACTGGAGTTCATGTCTGGCACAACTGTCGATTAAGATGTCTACGTCTAGAAGTGGGAAATCATCCTTTGGGCTGGCTTTGTTGAGATCCCGATAATCAACACAAATTCTAACATTCCCGTCCTTCTTCGGAACTGGCACGATGTTGGCTAACCAATTTGGCTATCCAACCACCCAGAGGACTTGGCCTTGATTTGCTTGGTGACCTCCTCTTTGATTTTCAGACTCATATCAGGCTTGAATTTCCTGAGTTTCTGCTTTACTGGTGGATACATTGGGTTTGTGGGAAACTTGTGCGCTACAATAGATGTACTTAACCCGGTCATATCATCATATGACCACACAAAGATGTCCTCATACTATTTCAGGAACTGTGTGTACTCTTCTTTTTCTAACGGTGATAAGTGAAGGCTGATGCGGGTCTACTTGATAGTTTCGAAATCTCCTAAGTTGATTATCTCAGTTTCGTCCAGGTTGGATTTGGGCTTGTTCTCAAAGTCCTCTACTTCCCTGGCGATTTCCTCGGGTATGACATCTTCCTCTTCTGAATCACTATCCTTTTATTGCTTTGCCTCATTACATGTCACAGTTGTTGGTTCATCAAGACAGTAAATAATAATGCTATATAGATAAAGATATGAGAGAAAGATGGTAATAATAAATATCAATCCATTGAAACATAAAAGCGATTTTCAATAATTTAAACAACGTTTTTGGAATGCTGGAAGTTTTATTTAAACCAAATGCAAAAAGAGAAGTCATTTTCTTAGAAAACAACAAAATAAACACTGTTGTTCAGCCTTGCTACCCCGGGACTCATCGGGCTCTTGATGGTCTGACAGTCCAATTCTTGAGGAATGATCCTTTCTCCAGAGCTCTGATGGTAGGGCCTTCCTCCTCCTCCTTCTCCTAGACAATTACACAACAGTCCATGTCATCATCTTCTAGGAACAAATTCCTTAAGGCAGCCAATGCTTCTTCGTCCTGTGATCCTCATATGATGTCGATCTGCTTGAAAGTCTGACTCAGGTATGGTACAGGCTCCTCAAGTGGATAGTACGGACCACGCCACGGTGGTGATCAGTCATTGTACTCTTGCCAGGTGTACTGATACCCTATCCCAAAGGTTGTACCATGACATTTCTACTGTATTGACTTGGAGATACCCTGAAGGTATTTTCCAAGACCCTTGCCGGGTTCATATCCTCTCCACGCTAGTATACTTTCTATCTTGCTGCTCCACCACTTATCTTTCTCAATTGCATTGACCCGCTCGATGTGATGATAAGTTTCTCCCCCGATCCTCCTTCTATTCTCAACCACTGGGATAGCCTGACGACTGTAAATGGGGTTTCTCTCATCTCCATGGATAATGACCACTTAATGGTTCCATTCGAACTTCACGGCCTGGTGCAAAGTTGATGCCACATCCCCAGCGATGTGTATCCATGGTCGTCCCAACAATAGATTATAGGATGCGGATATGTCCAGTACCTGAAACTCGAGATCAAACCATGTAGGCCCCATCTGTAAACAGATATTGATTTCCCCAATGGTAGCCCTTTGAGACCCGTCAAATGCCTTCACGTTCATGGTCCCTTCTCGTATTTCATACAGGCCTTTGCCCAGCCTCTTCAGTGTTTTCAGTGGGAAAATATTGAGACTTGATCCCCCATTTATCCGAACTCTGGCAATGAAATTGTCCTCACATTGCACGGTAATATGTAGTGCACTGTTATGCTCAAACCCTCGGGTGGCAGCTCGTCCTCGTGGAAGGTGATTTTGTGACTTTCCAACACCTGTCCCGCCATATTGGCCATATCTCCACCAGTGATGTTCTTAGGTACATATGCCTCTCTTAACACATTTAAGAGAGCATTCATGTGCACTTCTGAATTCTGTAGCAGTGACAGGATAGATATCTGAGCAGGAGACTTGCTCAAATGATCCGTGACTGAATACTCTTTTGCTTGCACTTTCCTCCAAATGTCATCTGGGCCTGTTTTAATAATGGGTGGTCTGCTAGAAGCCTGCTTACTAGATTCTCCCAAATGCTCTGGTGTATAGACTCTTCCCGCTCTGGTCATCCCTTGCGCAGCGCCGGATTCTTCTATTTTGTTCTTTCCTCTTCTTCTAGCCTCGACCATATAATCCCAAGGTATATCCGTATTGTTGAAAGTCGGTGTGGTTGACACCGTCACTGTGAAAGGCGTGGTTACTTCTACCTTGAATGTAACATGTGCAGCTGTGGGGGGTGCTATCTCAACTTCAAATGAGACTGTTGCATCTATCTCAACCTCCACCGGTGGGTGTATTTGTATTATAATAGGATTACATGACTGCGGGTTTCTTAGGATTGTCACCCTCTTTGATAAGCCCAATCGATCCCTCAAGATCCTATTCCTCGTCGGTCTCTATAACATTGATACCTTCACCCCTATGATCTGGGAATGGTTTGTTGCGTACATTGGGTGTAACTTATTTGGCCTGAATGACCTTATTATCAATCAAGGTCTGGATTTTATCCATCATTGTTCGGCACACGTCAATGGTGTGCTCTTTCATGCTAGAATGATATGCACAAGTCTTGTTTGGGTTGACCCATTGAGATGGATTCTCTACAATCGTAATAGGGATAGGAGTGACATAACTAGCAACCTTCAGCCTCTTATACAGCTGGGCAATGGGTTTGGCAATGGTAGTATATTGTCTAGGTGGTCTGCGGTCAAAGTTAGGCCGAGGTCTTGGGTAGTTTTGGCGGGTTGGAGGTAACTGAAAGTGAGAGGGTTGTAAATTTTATGTGTGTTAAGCAGTGGCTGGCTGGGAATATCTAGGAGGTGATGGTTGATATGTGGGTGGAGGTGCTTGGTATGTAAATGGGGAGGTTTGATATATAAGTGGAGTTTTGGGTCCTGGGGCGATCATTACTGTTCCTGCATCTTTCTTCTTCGATATACCCCCTGACTGTAATGCTTTGTTTGTGGCATGTAATGCTTCAAAGTTTGTCACCATACCGCTTTTGATGCCCTCTTCAATCCTTTCCCCAAGTTTCATGATATCGGAGAACTTATTGTTTTCAATAATCGTTAATCTCTCATAGTACTGCGAATCCTGTGCTCTGGCGAAGAACTTGTTCATCTATTCTTCGTCCAATGTTGGCCAGAATTTTGCCGCTTCTGACCTCCAACAAGTGGTATACTCGCGGCAGGTCTCAGTGGGCTTCTTCTTCTTCAAGTTTTGAATGTAGAAGACATCCGAAGCATTCTCTGTGTTAAACCTTAACCTGTCCATGAAGTCAGATGCCATACTCACCCAGTTGGACTATTTCTTAGGATCCTGGCTAATGTACCAGGACAAAGCATCTCTCGTAAGGCTCCTCATAAGAAGCTTCATCCAGATCTTTTCATCTTTTCTGACCCCGACAAGCTTGTCATAGTAGGTCCTTAGATGAACCCTGGGATCACCTGTACCATCAAACATCTCAAACTTGGGAGGTTTGTAACCCTCCGACAGTTCTACATCTGGTTGTATGCACAAGTCTTCATAATTCAAACCTTCTATCCCTTTGCCTCCTTCGACGCCTTGAAACCGACTTGTCAACTTCTTGAGCTCTTCAACCAGGTTCTTAATGAGCAGGTCCTTTTCAGCAGATTCTTGTGCATAGGAGATGAGTTGAGTGGAGTGAGGTAGGGTTTCCACATATATAGGGTCAATTTGGTGACCGGGAGTTTGGGTATAACAGTGATCATTGGTGGAATTCTGGGGTTCAGGAATGACTGGTGGGGTGTTTTGTGGAGTGGGGTAAGTGTTTTGCTGGTACTGTGGTTGGATAGTTTGATTTTGTGGTGGGGTTGTATAATGGTGAGGTGCAGGAGGATTCTGTGGGCATTTGTTGGGTATGTTTTGTGGTGGTGCGGGGTTCTGAGTGCTTGAATGGTTGACATCTGGGATATTAAGTGTGAGGGATAGATTTGCTAAGCTCCGGACCTGCTCGAGCTCGTCTTGGAGTTCTAGTATTTTCTGCTCAAGTCGTGATACCACATCATTTGGGGCCTGAGCACCTCGACTATTAGAAGTTTCCCCGTTCTCGACATGTGTGTTGCCATCGTTTCTGGTGTCGTTCAAATCATCCATATTTTCTTTCCTTTTTCCTTTTGGTTGACTTGAAGAAGGAGAAGGTGGAGGGCCCCTGGATCGAGTATGATAAGCCGATGATGCCAGTATGCACGAACCAACTTTGGGGAATGGGAATAATCACAAGAAAGAAAGAAAAAAAAAGGTAACCAAGTTAGTAAGAGTTCTAAAATAGTACTTGCAGTATTTAAACACATAGTACGGGAATGTTAATTCGCGTCCTAATCTGGGAGCCTCCTTGTGCCCGAGGTAGTCCTAGCGACAAGTTGATTTGGTGAATTTCAGGGCCAATAATTTCCTCATTTCATTAATGTAAAAATAGATAAATCTAAAACGACACTGAATAAGATAAGTCACTAATGGCACTTGGCCTTATTACATTCGAAAAAGCAGGTAAATCTAATCTACTTGGTCATAGAAGGACCTTCCCCAGTCTTGATCTTCTTGGCTCTGTCGATCAGGTTCCCCAGGCCGTGCATGCCCAACAACAGGTATACTCTCGCTAGATGCCCTCCTTTGCTTCCCTCAGCATTCTGGCAGCCGACGACTCTTTTCCTCGTCTTCCCCTCTAGCTCCATCAGACCCTGCTCCAAATATTCCAGTTTTTCATTAGATTTGATAGCCCTTTCCCTCCATTCATTTCTCAGTTCCATATCAGTCTTGTGTTGCTCCAGATGCTCGGCCTCGGACTCATGAATCCTTTTGCACAGTTTATTGTATTTCACTTGGGCTTCAGCAACTTCATCTATGACTCTGTTTCACCCACGGATTTCCGGCCCAAGTATCCCTGCTATGCTGTCTTCCAACCATGATAGGTAAAAGCGTACATGCCCTGCGTGGTACCTGTCTGACTCGATGGTGTCCCTTTCTACAATAACCTTTAGATGCCACATATTGCTGAGTTTCACATTTGTGCTGGATGTCATCATCCTGAAAATCTGCCCTGTAATAACTCAATTTAGAAACTCGCGGTATAACTTGCTTCCTGCCTGCCTCCCTATCTCATAACCTAGAGGGGAACATAAGTGTCACGACCCTAAATCCTAAAGTGGCAGTGATGGCGCCTATCGTGGAACTAGGCTAGCCAACAATTACATATTTATAGTTTCTTTCCAAATTCCCAACTCATTTTCAACATTTGATAAACGTATATAAAATTACTGAATCCATTAAGCAAACCAAACAGTTAAACAGTCTAAAACCATCCCCAAAATCCGGAGTCAACATGTCATGAGCATCTAAGGAATATTCCAAAAAGTCTACTATTATAACACAAAAACTCGGAACGAAGAACTAGGTGCAAAATAAGAAAGGGAAAACAGAGATGCTACGGACGCTGAACAGCTACCTCCATGTCCCGACTCTGGATCCGCATAGAAATAGACGACTAACGCTCGGTATCAACACCTGTATATGCACACGGGAGTGCACGGTGTAATGTGAGTACGCCAACTCAATAGTAATGGAAATAAATCAAGTCTAAGCAGTAAGAAACACATAAAATCAAATCATTAGTTCACAATAAGCATAGACTTTCTTTCCAACAGTATATACATATATATATATATATATGAAATCAACATGCCTTAAGAGCCAACTTCAGTAAAATCTTTTGAAAAATGTGTTTTCCAACATTTTCGGAAATAAAAATACCTGAAGAACATGAATCATAAATCGCCCCTCGGGAAGAACATCACTCAGCATACCTTAAGTCACTCAGTATCAGCCCCTCGGGAAACCTCACTGTCACTCATGCCTCCCAATCACTCGTCACTCGGCACTCGGAACTCGCACTCAGTAGGTACCTGCGCTCACTGGGGGTGTGTACAAACTCCGAAGGGGCTCCTTCAGCCTAATCGCTAAAATAAAGCCATATCATATCCTCACAATCAGGCCCTTGGCCTCACTCAGTCAGCAATTCTCAAAATCCCATCGGGCTATCAGTAAAAAAGTGGGTACTCGACCCAAAAACATCATTTTATATTTCAAATAGTTTAAATAAGGTTGAGTTTCGAAAACGGTTAAGCATAACATGACTGAGTGTAAATCATAAGTCAAGATAGTGAGGAAATAACAGTAAAAAGAACCCCCAAGTGGTCCAAAAAAGTCGGCACGAGGCCCCAAACATGGCTTAAAGCCTAAATATAGCAATAGTTTTAGAACACAATTTAACATATGGTTTAGAGTAAAATACAAAGCTCAATAGTTTCCACGGAGAGGACCAAGTCCAAATCCAGAAATCAGTGCACGCCACACACTCGTCATTCGGCGTGTGCACCTCTATAAAAATAGTGAGAAATACGAAGTCCGGGGTTTCATACCCTCAGAACAAGATATATAGCCATTACTTACCTCAAACTAGCCCGGAAAGCTACTCCGCAATACTCTTGCCCCTCTAATCAGCTCCCAAATGCTCCGAGTCTATCAAAATCAGATTAACATTATCAATATACGCTAAATGAACAAGGCTCAAACGAAAGCTATCAATTTTAGGCGCAATTCTCGAAATTGGCCAAACCCGAGCCCCGGGCCCACGTCTCGGAATTCGATAAAAATCACAAAACTAGAATCAACATTCCCTTATGAGTCTACCCATACCAAATTTACCAAAATCCGACCTCAATTGCGCACTCAAATCACCAAAAGAAATTTCAAAATTTTCCTCCCATTTTCCCCAAATTTTCTATTTTGATTCCTCAAATTGCATGGTGAAAATCAAGACAAATTCATGAAATTAAACCAAAAATGATTGAATAACACTTACCACAAGAATCCCAATGAAAATATCGTTAAAATTCTCCTTCTCCCGAGCTCTGTAATGGAAAAATGAGTTATGGCCAAAAACCCCCGAAATTAGAACTTAAGAACTGACTGCCAAGATCATTAACTCATTGCGATCGTAAGATCACCCACGTGATAGCGAATAACAAACTTACTGCCTCCAAATTTTACTCATTGCAATCACACCATTTACCCACGCGATCGCGAAGTTTCGACTCCCTGACCTATGCGATCACGTACCAAGTCACGCGATCGTGAAGAACAATTACAACAACCTCACACGCCCCTTTTCTTCTACGTGATCACACAATGAACCACACGACCGCACTGCTCAAGACTGCCAACCTATGCGATCCCAAACCTTATTATGCGATCTCATTGAACAAATATGCCTGCCTCAATATTTACTCTACGTGATCGCAGCAATTACCACGCAATTGCGATTAAGAAAAATCAGCTGCTAAAACACTAGAAAAACAACAGACTCCTTAAGACCAAAAATGCCCGTTTGAGCATCCGAAATACACCAGAGGCCCACGGGACCTCAACCAAACCTACCAACATATCCCACAACATCATTAAAACTTAGTCGAGCTTTCGAAACACCGAAAACAACGTAAAAACACAAAAATCACATCAAATCCAAGCTTATGAACTTGAAATTTCTAAATTTCGCCAAGGATGCCGAAACCATCCATCCGCTTGACCTAAAAATTTGCACACAGATCCAAAATGACATGGCAGTACTAGTTGATCCCCCTACTATTCAGGATCAGATTCCCACCGCGGATACTCCAGCAAGACAGGCTCAGCCACCGGTAGTGCCTATTGTTATTCTGGTTCTTCAGGAGACCTTGGCTCAGATCTTGACTGTGTGTACCACCGTTGCTCAGGTAGTTGCCGCTAATTCTTAGGCCGGGGGAGGCAGTCAGACTCCAGTTACCCGGACACCTGAGTAGGTTACTCAAGGCCATCAGACACCGGGGGCTGCTCCAGCCCAGCAGGTTGCTCCAGTTAGGGACTTCGTGGTTCTGGCTATGCCAGAGGACGAGCAACGTAGACTAGAGAGACTTAGTAGACTTCAGCCTCCAACATTCAGTGGTGCTGAGGGCGAGGATGCCCAGGGTTTTCTGGATAAGTGTCAGAGGATGCTGCGTACTGCTAGGATTTCGGAGAACAGTGGGGTCTCGTTTGCTACTTTTCAGTTTTCTGGTGCTGATTTCATGGGAGTCTTTTGAGAGGCATAGGCCTGTTGGGTCAGCACCCCTCACCTGGAAGCAGTTCTCCACTATCTTCTTGGAGAAGTATGTACCCCAGTCTCACAGGGAGGAGCATCGCCGACATTTTGAGCAGTTGCATCAGGGGGAGCTATCAGTGACGCAGTATGAGATGCGGTTTTCAGAGTTGGCTCGTCATGCCACCTAGTTGGTCCCTACTGATAGGGAGAGGATTAGGAGGTTCGTGGATGGCCTCACTTATCAGCTTTGCCTTTTTATGACGCGGTATCAGATGCTACCTTCGAGCAGGTTGTTGATATTTCTCGAGATATTGAGACGGTTCACCGCTAGGAGTGGGAGGAGAGGAAGGCCAAGAGGCCTCGTGGATCTTGTGGTTCTAGTGGTGTTCTTTCTAGGGGGCAGTTTCAACATGGTAGAGGCCATTCATTCAGGCCTCCTCAGTCAATCCGCCCAGCCTATAGTGGTACATCTTCGGAGCATGGTCCCCGCAGTTGCCGTTCTTTATTCGGTGCCCTCCCAGCCCAGTGTGCAGCTCGAGAACCACCAGTTCTGAGTTCCTCTATGCATGATTCTTCTAGTGGCCATTCTGGTGCCAGGGGTTTCTATCAGACCCCGCCTCCAGCTCCAGGGTGTTGTTTTGAGTGCGGAGATTTTGGGCACATATGGAGGCAGTGTCCCCGTCCTTCCGGTGGTTCTTCTCAGTAGAGGGGTAAACCCTCGACTTCAACTCCAGTTACTTCACCACCCGCCAAGAAAGCAAGGGGTGGTAGTCAGTCAGCTAGAGGCCGCCCTAGAGGGGGAGGTCGAGCAGGTGGAGGTCAGGCCCGTATGTATGCATTTCAAGCTAGCCAGGTCAGATGCTTTGGCCTCCGATGCAGTGATCGCAGGTATTGTCTTAGTCGGTCGCCGAGATGCTTTGGCGTTATTTGACCCTGGTTCTACATATTCTTATGTCTCGTCATATTTTTCCCGTTTCTTGGATATGCCTTGTGAGTCTTTAGTTATGTCTGTTCATGTACCGACTCTGGTGGGCGATACTATTATTGTGGACCGTGTGTATCGATCGTGTGTGATATCTATTGGGTGTATGGATACCGGAGTGGACCTACTGTTACTCAGCATGGTCGATTTTTATGTGATATTGGGCATGGATTGGTTATCTCTGTGTCATGCTGTTCTTGTTTGTCACGCTAAGACTGTGACCTTAGCTATGCCAGGATGCCCAAGGGTTGAGTGGAGAGGTTCTTATGAGTATGTGCCTAGCAAGGTGATTTCCTACCTGAGGCCCAGCGCATGGTTGTGAAGGGGTGTTTATCGTATCTGGATTTTCTGAGGGATTTTAGTTGTGAGACTCCCGTTATTGATGGTCCGTGACTTTTCGGACATGTTTCCTGCAGACCTGCCAGGCATGCCACCTAACAGGGACATTAATTTTGGTATTGACCTAGTTCCAAGCACCCAACCTATTTCTATTCCACCTTATCGTATGGCACCAGTGGAGCTAAAGGAATTAAAGGAGAAGCTTCAAGAACTCATAGATAAGAGGTTCATTCTGCCTAGTATGTCACCTTGGGGTGCACCGGTGTTGTTTGTAAAGAAGGAGGATGGTTCTATGCGTATGTGTATTAATTATCGGCAACTGAACAGGGTTACGGTGAAGAAACGGTATCCCTTGCCTCATACAGATGACTTGTTTGATCAGTTGCAGGGTGATAGGGTATTTTCCAAGATTGACTTGCGTTTCGGCTATCATCAGTTGAAGATTCGGGGGCCAGACATTTCAATGACTGCTTTCAGGACTAGATATGGTCATTATGAGTTTCTGGTTATGTCATTCAGGCTGACCAATGCCCCAACAGCATTTATGCACTTGATGCATAGTGTATTCCGGTCTTATCTGGATTCTTTCGTTATCGTGTTTATTGATGATATCTTGGTGTATTCCCAATCTCGGGAGGATCATGAGCAGCATTTGAGAGTTGTGCTTTAGACCTTGAGGGAGAAGAGATTGTATGAAAAATTTTCAAAGTGTGAGTTATGGCTTGATTCAATAGCGTTCTTGGGGCACGTGGTGTCCAGTGAGGGTATTCAGGTTGATCTGAAGAAGATAGAGGCGGTGCAGAGCTGCCATAGACCGTCATCAGCTACCGAGATTTGCAGCTTCCTTGGTTTGGCAGGGTACTATCGCCGTTTCATAGAGGGATTTTCATCTATTGCAATACCTATGACCAGACTAACCCAGAAGGGTGCTTAGTTCAGGTGGACTGAGGAGTGTGAGGAGAGCTTTCAGAAGCTCAAGTCAGCTTTGACTACAACTCCGGTGTTGGTTTTGCCTACGGGTTCAGGTTGTTATACAGTTTACTGTGATGCCTTGAGAGTTGGCCTTGGAGCGGTTTTGATGCAGGATGGTAGGTGATTTCCTACGTTTCCAGACAATTGAAGGTTCACGAGAAGAATTATACAGTGCACGATCTTGAGCTAGCATCTATTGTCCACGCCTTGAAGATTTGGCGTCATTATTTGTATGGAGTGCATTGTGAGATTTTCACTAATCACCGTAGTTTCAGCATCTGCTTAAGCAGAAGGATCTGAATTTGCATAAGAGGAGGTGGTTGGAGCATCTCAAGGATTATGACCTCACTATTCTATATCATCCGTGGAAGGCCAGTGTAGTGGCCGATGCCCTGAGTCGCAGAGCGGAGAGCTTGGGGAGTCTATCCTACCTTCCAGTAGTAGAGCAACCATTAGCACTTGATGTTCGGGCTTTAGCGGGTCAGTTGGTGAGATTGGATCTATCAGAGCCCCCGCAGGGATTGGCTTATGTAGCCTCCAGGTTTTCTCTTTATGATCAGATTAGGGCACGCCAGTGTGATGATCCACACTTGCTCGTTCTTCAAGACAGGGTATGTCGCGGTGATGCCAAGGATGTGGTTATTGGTGATGATGGGGTCATGAGGATGCAGGTACATATTTGCGTGCCCAATATGGATGGACTTCGAGATTTTATTCTAGCTGAGGCCCATAGTTCGCGGTATTCCATCCATCTGGGTGCCGCAAAGATGTATCGGGATCTGAGACAGCATTATTGGGGGAAGCGGATGAAGAGGGATATTGTTGAGTTTGTAGCTCGGTGTCTCAACTGTCAGCAGGTCAAGTATGAGCACTAGAGACCGAGTGGATTGCTTTAGAGATTAGATATTCCGCAGTGGAAGTGGGAGCGGATCACCATGGACTTCGTAGTTGGGCTTCCACGACTTCGAGGAGGTTTGACTCTATATGGGTTATTGTGGATCAGCTGATTAAGTCCTCGCACTTCATTCCCGTCGGCACTTCTTATTCTTCGGAGCGATTAGTTGAGATTTACATCATGGAGATTGTCCGATTGCATGGAGTTCCAGTTTCTATCATTTTTTACAGAGGTACTCAGTTCACGTCTCAGTTTTGGAGGACCGTGCAGAGGGAGTTAGGTACTCAGGTCGAGTTGAGCGCATCGTTTCATCCTCAGATCGATGGGCAGTCGGAGCGTACTATACAAATTCTGGAGGATATGTTGTGTGCCTGTGTCATTGATTTTGGGGGTTCATAGGGCAAGTTTCTTCCACTCGTGGAGTTTTCATATAATAATATTTATCAGTCGAGTATCCAGATGGCTATATATGAGGCTTTATATGGTAGGAGGTGCAGATCTCTAGTTGGTTGGTTCGATCCGGGCGAGGCTAGGCTATTGGGCACAGACTTGGTTCAGGATGTGTTGGGTAAGGTGAAGTTGATTCAGGAGTGGCTTCACAGGGCGCAGTTAGGTAGAAGAGTTATGCGGACCGGAAGGTCCGAGATGTATCTTTCATGGTTGGGGAGAAGGTACTGCTGAAGGTGTCAACCATGAAGGGTGTTATGAGGTTCAGGAAGAAGGGAAAGCTGAGTCCCAGGTTCATTGGGCCTTTTGAGGTGCTCCAGATGATTGGGGAGGTGGCTAATAGACTTGCCATGCCTCCTAGCTTATCGAGTATTCATCCGGTGTTCCATGTTTCGATGCTCCAGAAGTATGTTGGTGACCTGTCTCATGTTTTGGACTCCAACACGGTTCAACTCGAGGGTGATATGTTATATGAGGTAGAGCCAGTGGCTATTTTGGGTCGTCAGGTTAGAAAGCTGAGGTCTAAGGATATAGCTTCAGTGAAGGTTCAGTGGAGAGGATATCCGATGGAGGATTCCACCTGGGAGATCGAGCGGGAGATGGGGAGCAGATATCCTCACTTATTCGAGTCTCCAGGTATGTTTCTAGGCCCGTTCGAGGAAGAGCGTTTGTTTAAGAGGGGGAGGATCTAACGACCCGACCGATCATTCTGTGAGATTAGCCCCGTTTACCCCATTTCTTCTTTATCATATGTTGCTTAGCCTATTTATGTTGTATTGGGTCGGTTGGTTTGGGTTCAGAGTGGTCGTGGTGAGAACTGAGACACTTAGTCTCTCAAATTGGCTTAATAGTTGAAAAAGTCAACTGGGAGTTGACTTATTGGTAAACATTCTCGGAATGTAGATTTTATGGCTCGGATAGCTTCGTTAGGTGATTTGGGACTTAGGAGTGTGCTCGAAATGAAATTTTGATGTCCGGTGTATAATTATGCTTGAATTGGCGAAAGTTAGTTTTTGGCAATTTCCGGTCGGCAGGGGAAAATAGGCTATCAGGGTCGGAATGGAATTTCGGGAATAATGTCATTTTGGATATATGTGCAAATTTTCAGGTCAATCGGATGTGTTTTGGATGGTTTCGGCATACTTGGCAAAATTGAGAAATTTCAAAGTTTATAGGCTTGAATTTGATGTGATTTTGGTATTTTTGTGTTGTTTTCGATGTTTCGAAGGCTCGACTAAGTTTGAATGATGTTATGGGATATGTGGGTAGGTTTGGTTGAGGTCCCGGGGCCTCAGGTGTATTTCTGATGCTCAAACGAGCATTTTTGGTCTTAATCGCGATCAGAATTTTGGTTTTAGCAGTAGATTTTTTTTTAATCGCGACCGCGTGGTAATTGTTTTGATCACATAGAGTAAATATTGAGGCATGCATATTTGTTCTATGCGATCACATAATAAGGTTTGCGATCGCATAGATTGGGTAGTCTTGAGCAGTGCGGTCACCTGGTTCCTTGTGCGACCGCCTAGAAGAAAAGAGGGCGCGTGAGGTTGTTGCAATTGTTCTTCGCAACCGCGTGACTGGGTACGCGATCGCATAGGTCAGGGAGTCGAAGCTTCCAGATTGTGTGGGTAAATGGTGCGATCGCAATGAGTAAAATTTGGAGGCAGTAAGTTTGTTCTTCGCGATCACGTGGGTGATCCCGCGATCATAGTGAGTTAATGATCAGGGCAGTCAGTTTTAAAGTCATAATTTTGGGGGGTTTTGGACATAACTCATTTTTCCATTTGAGAGCTCGGGGGAAGGAGAATTTAGACGAGATTTTCAGTGGGATTCTTGTGGTAAGTGTTCTTCAATCATTTTTGAGAGGGCAATTGAGGTCGGATTTTCGTAAATTTGGTATGGGTAGACTCGTAAGGGAATGAGGATTCTAGTTTTATGATTTTTATCGAATTTCGAGACGTGGGCTCGGGGCTTCGGTTTGGCCAATTTTGAGAATTGCCCCTAAAATTGATAGTTTTCGTTTGAGCCTTGTTCATTTAGCGTATATTGATGATGTTAATCTGATTTTGATAGACTCGGAGCATTTGGGAGCCGATTCGAGGGGCAAGAGTATTGCGGAGTAGCTTTCCGGGCTAGTTTGAGGTAAGTAATGGCTATAAATCTTGTCCTGAGGGTATGAAACCGCGGACTTCGTATTTCTCACTATTTTTAGAGTGGCGCACACGCCGTATGACGAGTGTGTGGCGTGTATTGATTTCTGGATTTTCACTTAGTCCTCTCCGTTGCAACTATTGAGCTGCGTATTTTACTCTAAACCATATGTTAAATTGTGTTCTAAAACTATTGCTATATTTGGGCTGTAAGCCATGTTTGGGGCCTCGTGCCGACTTGTTTGGACCCCTTGGGGGATTTTTTTTACTGCTATTTCCTCACTGTGCTGACTTATGATTTACACTCAGTCATGTTATGCCTAACCATTTTTGAAACTCAGCCTTATTTACGCTATTTGAAATATAAAATGATGTTTTTGGGTCGAGTACACCGTTGTTTTATTGATAGCCCGAGGGGCTTTTGAGAGTTGCTTATTAAGTGAGGCTGAGGGCCTGATTGTGAGGATATGATATGCCACGAGGATGCTTGATTTTAGCGCTTTGGCTGAAGGAACCCTACCTCTACCACGGCCTCGACCTCTTGCTGGTCTAGCTGGTGGCTGATCACCCTGATCGGTAGCGCGAGTCCTCACCATCTGTGAGAGAATGAAACAACAGAAGTTTAGATTTCTAGAATCAAAAAAATGGCACGACAGAATTCAAGAAAAATGAGATTGTTCCTAAGGGTTCCGCAGCCTCTCGAAGATAAGTACAGACGCCTCTGTACCGATCCGCAAGACTCTACTAAACTTTCTCATGACCATTGAGTCCTGTGTAACCTAGGCTCTGATACCAACTTGTCACGACCCCAAATCCTAAACAGGCCGTGATGGCACCTATCGTGGAACTAGGCTATCCAACAATCACGTATTTGAAGTTTCTTTCCAAAATCCCAAGTCATTTTCGACATTTCATAAACATATATAAAATTACTGAATCCATTAAGCAAAATAAACAGTTAAATAGGCTAAAACCATCCCCAAGATCCGGAGTCAACATGTCATGAGCATCTAAGGAATATGCCAAAAAG
>ML348070.1:0-40589 GCA_005239505.1 Nicotiana paniculata | reverse complement strand
CATAGCAGCAAGGAAAGTATCATCTCCCCTTTTTAAACCGTTCTCAACCATCATGGCAGAAATCAAAGAAGCCCTCCGTTGAGTCTCTTCTTTCCCGTACAGATGAACCACATTTACAAAACTAGGAGCCTTATCATTCATGATCATTACTCCGTTTAAATGGGGCATTGGAACGAAGCAGTTCTTCCTCATGAAATCAATCCCGAGAATCACCTCGAATATTCTTAGGGAATCACCATCAGATTCACCTTCCCTTTCCAATTTCCAACAGACATGGGAACATCATATGCCATACCCACAATGGCTTGTGTTTTGGCATTCACCATCTTCATATAGGAGGGACATTTCCTCACACTCAAACCATACTTATGCACTAAATTTGTCGAGACGAAGGTGTGAGTAGCGCCAGTATCGACCATAGCTATCACATCCTTCGCCCCAATTTTCATTTCAATGTGCATAAGCAAGGAATGAGGGTTCGTCTCATTTCTTTTAGCATTTAACAATGAAATAACATTGAGCAATTGTAAAGGATTTACCAATACAGCAGCAACTTCCCGGCCTTCTCCTTCACGATTAATTTCAGTAGCAAGCAAAGCATTCACCCGTTCGCGATTTGAACAGTTTTTGGCAATATGAGGGCCGTCGCACGTCCAGCAACCATCGCTCTTTTTGTTCGCGATGCCTTTGTTTCTAGCAGGTCCATCAGCAACAGCCTTTCCTTTGTCCACACAATCTTTTCGAACATCTCTCCTGCATTCCCCTTTCTTCTCCACCTTTTTCTTAGGTTTTGAAGTAGAAGGAATTTTAGAAAGACTATGAGTACTGCGATAATTCACCAAAGAATCTGTTGCAGCAATCGCACTTGGGAGATCTTTAACGTTCTGTCTCCGAAGTTTGTTTTGTGCCCAGGCTTGTATACCAGAAATAAACTTGTGCAATTTGTCGTCCTCTGACATATTTTGAATATCCAACAGCAAGGAAGTAAATTATTTAATGTAGTCACAAACTGATCCGGTTTACCTCAGCCGCTTTAAGCAATCCCTAGCAAGCCAAGATGCATTCCTAGGAAATAATTGGTCCTTCATTTCTTTACGAAGTTTCTCACATATGTCTATATTGGACATGCCCACACTTTCATCATCCGCCATGCGAGTTCTCCACCATAACTTAGCATCTCCCGTGAGTTACATACTCGTTATGGTCACCTTCTCTGTATTTGGAACCTTGGCCGCAACGAAATATTTCTCCATATCCTACAAAAAATTCTCCTATTCTTTGGCACTACGCACTCCACCGAATGCCTTTGGATTTGGCATGGCCTGTCTATCCCAACTATAGTGATAGGCAGCTGGACATTTGCCTCCAGTTTTCTGTTACGCCATCTCTGTCAGTAACCTTGGCTGTTTTCCTAACACAATCTCAAATGGAATCTTCTCTGTTGCTGAAGACTTGTGACAATTATAAAAGAATTGTGCACAGTCTAATAAATCTACCCAGTTTCGCCGACTAACAGTCACGAAATGTCTCAAGTATTCCTCCAACAGATGATTGATTCTTTCGGTTTGGCCATCAGTTTGGGGGTGGTTTGCCATTGAGAACTTCAAGTTTGTACCCACAAGATTGAAAAAATAAGTCCAGAACTGGCCTGTGAACCTTGAATCCCTGTCGCTAATCACATCCTCTGGCATACCGAAATGCTTGAAAACATTCATGAAGAATAACTGAGCAGCAACCTTTGAGGGACATTCTGTTGGCGCAACAATAAAAATAGCATACTTTGAAAACCTATCGACCACAACCATGACTGAAGACAGCCCATTTACCTTAGGAAACCCGCTGATAAAATCCATAGAAATAGATTTCCATTTTTCTTCTGGAATGGGCAGAGGTTGCAGCAACCCCGCTTCTTTATTCCTCTCAGTTTAGTCAAGTTGACAAACGAGGCATCTCTTCACATAAGCTTCAACATCATGTTCCATTCTTGGCCAGAAATAACATCGGGACAGTAGTGCCATCATCCTTTCAATTCCCGATGAGCAGCCAAAAGTGTATCATGTGTTTCCTTCAGCAACTCTCGCTGCAATCCTTCATCAAGTGGTACCACGATTCTCCCCCCTTTGAAATAGAGGAGATCGTCCTCGATCCAGTACCTCCACACCGTGCCTTCCCTAACATGATTCATCGTTTTGATGTACGATGGATCATTTGCAGCAGCTGACTTGATTTTATCAGGAAAATCTATCTCAAGTCTTGTGATTGAATAAACAGCAGCAAAGACTTCCTTCCGACTCAATGCATCAGCGACTTGGTTGTGTTTTCCTGGTTTGTGCTCCCACACAAAGTCGTATTCTGCCAAAAACTCCTTCCAACGCGCTTGTTTCGGGCTTAACTTTTTCTGAGTTTTGAAAAACATATTGGCCACATTGTCCGTCCTCACGACGAACTTCGTTCCCAGCAAATAGACACACCAAATCTGCAGATAATGAACAACATCAACCATCTCTTTTTCGTGAGCCAAGTACCTCTGCTTCGCTTCATTCAGTTTTCTGCTTTCAAAGGCCACAGGATGACCTTCTTGAACTAACAATCCTCCAACTGCCTTGTCAGAAGCAACAGTGTATACTTCAAAGGGCAGGTCGAAATCAGGAAGCCGCAAGATAGGTACCGAGGCAATGGCTTCTTTCAACACGCCAAATGTAGCATTGCATTTTTCTGACCATTCCCACCAAACGTTTTTCTTTAACAAATCTTTTAAAGGAGCAGCCTTCTTCGAGTAACCAGCAATGAATTTCCTGTAATAATTAGCCAACCCAAGGAAAGATCTCAATTCTTTCACTGATTTTGGTGCATGCCATGCCACAAATACCTGCACTTTTATTGGGTCCATTCGCACTTGATTATGGCTAACCAAGTGCCCCAGAAATTTTATCTCCTGCCTTGAAAACTCACACTTCTCCATCTTGACATATAATTAGTACTCCCTCAAACGAGACATCACCCTAGTCAAATGTGACTTATGCTTATCCAACGTTCTACTATAGATGACTATGTTGTCTAAATAGACAACGACAAAGTCATCTAAGTATTCATAAAGGACATCATTCATAAGATTGAAGAACGTAGCAGGTGCATTTGTCAATCCGAACAGCGTGACCAAAAATTCATATGAGCCCTACATTGTGACACAAGTTGTTTTAGTCTCATCGCCTTCTGCTATCCGCACTTGCCAATAACCAGACCGCAAATCTAATTTTGTAAACCAGCATGCCTTGCTCAATCTGTCCATCAAATCTTGCACCACTGGAACCATGTATTTTTTCTCTACCGTCACCTTGTTCAGTGTTCGATAATCAACACGCATCCTTAGAGTCCCGTCCTATTTCTTTTGGAATAAAACAGGTGCACCAAAGGGAGCTGTGGAAGGTTGAATCAGTCTTGCATCAAGTAAATCATTCAATTTTTTCCTCACTTCAGCCAACTCTTTTGGCTCCATTCTGTAAAGAGGTTGAGCTGGCGGCACTGATCCCGGCAGCAACTCAATTTTGTGATCAATAGCCCTCCTTGGTGGCAAGTTTTTAGGCAACTCGGGTGACATCACATCGGCAAAGTCACTCAAGATTTGAGCGACGCAATCCGGTACTTCAACCTACACATCGGGATTCACTTCAACCATAGCAGCAAGGAAAGTATCATCTCCCCTTTTTAAACCCTTCTCGACCATCATGGCAGAAATCAAAGAAGCCCTCCGTTGAGTCTCTTCTTTCCCGTATAGATGAACCACGTTTACATAACCACGAGTCTTATCATTCATGATCATTACTCTGTCCAAATTTATTGGAGCGAAGCAGTTCTTCCTCATGAAATCAATTCCAAGAATCACCTCGAAATCTTCTAAGGGAATCACCATCGGATTCACCTTCCCTTTCCAATTTCCAACAGACATGGGGACATAATAAGCCATACCCACAATATCTTGGGCTTTGGCATTCACCGTATTCATATAGGAGGGACATTTTCTCACACTCAAACCATACTTATGCACTAAATTTGCCGAGACGAAGGTGTGAGTAGCGCCAGTATCGACCATAGCTATCATAGCCTTCTCCCCAATTTCCATTTCAATGTGCATAAGCAAGGAATGAGGATTTGTCTCATTGCTTGTAGAAACCAATGAAATAAGATTGAGCAATTGTAAAGGATTTACCAATGCAGCAGAAACTTCTCGGCCTTCTCCTTCACGATTATTTTCAGTAGCAAGCGAAGCATTGACCCGTTCCCGATTTTGACAGTTTTTGACAATATGAGGGCCGCCACACGTCCAGTAACCATCGATCTTTCTGTTCGCGATGCCTTTGTTACTAGCAGGTCCATCAGCAACAGCCTTGCCTTTGTCCACACAATTTTTTCGAACATATCTCCTCCATTCCTTTTTCTTCTCCACCTTTTTCTTAGGTTTTGAAGTAGAAGGAATTTTAGAAAGACTACGAGTACTGTGATAATCCACCAAAGAATCCGTTACAGCAATCGCACTTGGGAAATCATTCATGTTCTGTCTCCGAAGTTCGTTTTTGCACCCAGGCTTGCATACCAGAAATAAACTTGTGCAATTTGTCGTCCTACGAAATGTTTTGAATATCCAACACCAAGGAAGTAAATTCCTTAATGTAGTCACGAACTTATCCGGTTTGCCTTAGGCGTTTGAAGCGATCCCTAGCAAGCCAAGATGTATTGCTAGGCAATAATTGGTCCTTCATTTCTTTACAGAGTTTCTCCCATGTGTCTATCTTGGGCCTGCCCGCACTTTCATCATCCTCCATGTGAGTTCTCCATCATAACTTAGCATCTCCCGTGAGGTACATACTCGCTATGGTCACCTTCTCCGTATTTGGAACCTTGGCCGCAACGAAATATTTCTCCATATCCCACAAAAAATTCTCCAATTCTTTGGCACTACGCACTCCACCGAACGCCATTGGATCCGGCATGGCCTGTCTATCCCAACCGTAGCGATAGGCAGCTTGACATTTGCCTCCAGTTTTCTGTTGCGCCATCTCCGTCGGTAACCTTGGCTGTTTTCCCAACACTATCTCGAATGGAATCTTCTCTGTTGCTGAAGACTTGTAAAAATTATAAGAGAATTGTGCACAGTCTAATAAATCTGTCTAGTTTCACTGACTAGCAGTCACGAAATGTCTCAAGTATTCCTCCAAAAGATGATTGATTCTTTCGGTTTGGCCATCAGTTTGGGGATGGTTTGTCGTCGAGAACTTCAAGTTTTTACCCATCAGATTGAACAAATAAGTCCAGAACCGGCCTGTGAACCTTGCATCCCTGTCTCTAATCACATCCTCTGGCATATCGAAATGCTTGACAACAATTGTGAAGAATAACTCAGCAGCAACCTTTGAGGGACATTCTGTTGGGGCAGCAATAAAAATAGCATACTTTGAAAATCTATCGACCACAACCATGACTAAAGACAGCCCATTTACCTTAGGAAACCCACTGATAAAATCCATAGAAACAGATTCCCATGTTTTTTCTGGAATGCGCAGAGGTTGCAGCAACCCCGCTTATTTCTTCCTCTTAGTTTTGTCAAGTTGACGAATGAGGTAGCTCTTCACATAAGCTTCAACGTCATGTTCCATTCTTGGCGAGAAATAACATCGGGACAATAGTGCCATCATCGTTTCAATTCCCGGATGACCAGCCCAAAGTGTATCATGTGTTTCTTTCAGCAACTCCCATCGGAATCCTTCACCAAGTGGTACCACGATTCTCCCCCTTTGAAATAGAGGAGATCCTCCTCGATCCAGTACCTCCGCACTGTGCCTTCCCTAACATGATTCATCGTTTTAATGTACGATGGATCATTTGCAGCAGCAGACTAGATTTTATCAGGAAAATCTGTCTCAAGTCTTGTGATTGAATAAACAGCAGCAAAGACTTCCTTCCGACTGAATGCATCAGCGACTTGGTTGTGTTTGCCTGGTTAATGCTCCCACACAATGTCGTATTCTGCCAAAAAATCCTGCCAACGCGTTTGTTTCGGGATCAACGTTTTCTGAGTTTTGAAAAACATATTGGCCATATGTCCGTCGTTATGAATAACTTCGTTCCCAGCAAATAGACACGCCAAATCTGCAGATAATGAACAACAACAACCATCTCTTTTTCATAAGTCGAGTACCTCTGCTCTGCTTCATTCATTTTTCTGCTTTCAAAGGCCACATGATGAGCTTCTTGAACTAACACTCCTCCAACAGCCTTGTCGGAAGCATCGACGTGTACTTCAAAGGGCAGCTCGAAATCAGGAAGCCGCAAGATAGGTTCCGAGGCAATGGCTTCTTTCAACACGTAAAATGCAGCATTGCATTTTTCTGACCATTCCCACCTAATGTTTTTCTTTAACAAATGTATTAAAGGAGCAGTCTTCTTCGAGTAACCAGCAATGAATTTCCTGTAATAATTAGCCAACTCAAGGAAAGATCTTAATTCTTTCACTGATTTTGGTGTCTACCATTCCACAATGACCTGCACTTTGATTGGGTCCATTCACACTTGATTTTGGCTAACCAAGTGGCCCAGAAATTTTATCTCCTGCCTTGAAAATTCACACTTCTCCATCTTGACATATAATTGGTACTCCCTCAAGTGAGACAGCACCCAAGTCAAATGAAACTTATGCTCATCCAACGTTCTACTGTAGGTGACTATGTCATCTAAATAGACAACGACAAAGTCATCTAAGTATTCATAAAGGACATCATTCATAAGATTGCAGAACGTAGCAGGTGCATTTGTCAATCCGAGCGGCATGACCAAAAATTCATATGAGCCCTACCTTGTGACACAAGTTGTTTTAGTCTCATCGCCTTCTGTTATCCGCACCTGCCAATATCCAGACTGCAAATCCAGTTTTGTAAACTAGCACGCCTTGCTCAATCTGTCCATCAAATCTTGCACCAGAGGAACCGGGTAATTGTTCTTTACCGTCACCTTGTTCAGTGCTCGATAATCAACACACATTTTTAGGGTCCCGTCCTGTTTCTTTTGGAATAAAACAGGTGCACCAAAGGGAGCTTTGGCAGGTTGAAGCCGTCCCGCATCAAGTAAGTCATTCAACTGTTTCCTCAATTTAGGCAACTCTTTTGGGGCTATTCTGTAAGGAAGTTGAGACGGCAGCACTGCTCCCGGTAGGAACTCAATTTTGTGATCAATAGCCCTCCTTTGTGGAAAGTTTTTAGGTAACTCAGGCGGCATCACATCGGCAAAGTCACTCAATATTTGAGCGACGCAATCCGGTACTTCAACCTGCACATCGGGCTTTACTTCAATCATAGCAGCAAGGAAAGTATCATCTCCCCTTTTTAAACCGTTCTCAACCATCATGGCAGAAATCAAAGAAGCCCTCCGTTGAGTCTCTTCTTTCCCGTACAGATGAACCACATTTACAAAACTAGGAGCCTTATCATTCATGATCATTACTCCGTTTAAATGGGGCATTGGAACGAAGCAGTTCTTCCTCATGAAATCAATCCCGAGAATCACCTCGAATATTCTTAGGGAATCACCATCAGATTCACCTTCCCTTTCCAATTTCCAACAGACATGGGAACATCATATGCCATACCCACAATGGCTTGTGTTTTGGCATTCACCATCTTCATATAGGAGGGACATTTCCTCACACTCAAACCATACTTATGCACTAAATTTGTCGAGACGAAGGTGTGAGTAGCGCCAGTATCGACCATAGCTATCACATCCTTCGCCCCAATTTTCATTTCAATGTGCATAAGCAAGGAATGAGGGTTCGTCTCATTGCTTGTAGCATTTACCAATGAAATAACATTGAGCAATTGTAAAGGATTTACCAATGTAGCAGAACTTCCCGGCCTTCTCCTTCACAATTATTTCTAGTAGCAAGCAAAGCATTCACCCGTTCCCGATTTGGACAGTTTTTGTCAATATGAGGGCCGCCGCACGTCCAGCAACCATCGCTCTTTTTCTTTGCGATGCCTTTATTTCTAGCAAGTCCATCAGAAACAGCCTTGCCTTTGTCCACACAATCTTTTCGAATATCTCTCCTCCATTCATCTTTCTTCTCCACCTTTTTCTTAGGTTTTGAAGTAGAAGGAATTTCAGAAAGACTACGAGTACTGCGATAATCCACCAAAGAATCCGTTGCAGCAATCGCACTTGGGAGATCTTTCACGTTCTGTCTTCGAAGTTCGTTCTACGCCTAGTCTTGCATACCAGAAATAAAGTTGTGCAATTTGTCGTCCTCTAACATGTTTTGAATATCCAACATCAAGGAGGTAAATTCCTTAATGTAGTCACGAACTGATCTGGTCTGCATCAGGCGTTTTAAGCGATCCTTAGCAAGCCAAATGCATTACTGGGCAAGAATTGGTCCTTCATTTCTTTACGGAGTTTCTCCCATGTGTCTATCTTGGGTCTGCCCGCACTTTCATCATCCGCCATGCGAGCTCTCCACCATAACTTAGCATCTCCCGTGAGGTACATACTCGTTATGGTCACCTTCTCTGTATTTGGAACCTTGGCAGCAACGAAATATTGCTCCATATCCCACAAAAAATTCCCCAATTCTTTGGCACTACGCGCTTCACCGAACGCCTTTGGATCAGGCATGGCCTGTCTATCCCAACCATAGCGATAGGCAGCAAGACATTTGCCTCCAAATTTTTGTTGCGCCATCTCTGTTGGTAACCTTGGTTGTTTTCCCAACACAATCTCGAATGGACTCTTCTCTATTTCTGAAGACATGTGACAATTTCTAGTAGTCACGAAATGTCTCAAGTATTCCTCCAACAGATGATTGATTCTTTCGGTTTGGCCATCAGTTTGGGGATGGTTTTCCGTTGAGAACTTCAAGTTTGTACCCATCAGATTGAATAAATAAGTACAGAACCGGCATGTGAACCTTGCATCCCTGTCTCTAGTCACATCCTCTGGCATACCGAAATACTTGAAAACATTCTTGAAGAAAAACTCAACAGCGACCTTTGAGGGACATTCTGTTGGGGCAGCAATAAAAACAGCATACTTTGAAAACCTATCGACCACAACCATGACTAAAGACAACCCATTTACCCTAGGAAACCCGATAATAAAATCCATAGAAACAGATTGCCATGTTTCTTATGGAATGGGCAGAGGTTGCAGCAACCCCGCTTATTTCTTCCTCTCAGTTTTGTCAAGTTGACAAACGAGGCAGCTCTTGGTTGTGTTTTCCTGGTTTGTGCTCCTACACCAAGTCGTATTCTGCCAAAAACTCCTGCCAACGCGCTTGTTTCGGGCTCAACTTTTTCTGAGTTTTGAAAAATGTATTCCACGTTGTCCTTCCTTACGACGAACTTTGTTCCCAGCAAATAGACACGCCAAATCTTCAAATAATGAACTAAAACAACCATCTCTTTTTCATGAGTTGAGTACCTCTGCTCCGCTTTATTCAGTTTTCTGCTTTCAAAGGCCAAAGTATGACCTTCTTGAAATAACACTCCTCCAACACCCTTGTCGGAAGCATCGGTGTGTACTTCAAAGGGAAGCTCGAAATCAGGAAGTCGCAAGATAGATTCCTAGGCAATGGCTTCTTTCAACACGCCAAATGCAGCATTGCATTTTTCTGACCATTCCCACCTAACGATTTTCTTTAACAAATCTATTAAAAGAGCAACCTTCTTCGAGTAACCAGCAATGAATTACTTGTAATAAGTAGCCAACCCAAGGAAAGATCTCAATTCTTTCATTAATTTTGGTGTCTGCCATTCCACAATGACCTGCACTTTGATTGGGTCCATTCGCACTTGATTTTGGCTAACCAAGTGCCCCAGAAATTTTATCTCCTGCCTTGCAAATTCACACTTCTCCATCTTGACATGTAATTGGTACTCCCTCAAACGAGACAGCACCCTAGTCAAATGTGACTTATGCTCATCAAACGTTCTACTATAGATGACTATGTCATCTAAATAGACAACGAGAAAGTTATCTAAGTAATCATAAAGGACATCATTCATAAGATTGCAGAATGTAGCAGGTGCATTTATCAATCCGAACGGCATGACCAAAAATTCATATGAGTCATACCTTGTGACACAAGTTATTTTAGTCTCATCGCCTTCTGCTATCCTCACCTGCCAATAACCAGACCGCAAATCCAGTTTTGTAAACCAGCACGCTTTGCTCAATCTGTCCATCAAATCTTGCACCAATGGAACCGAGTATTTGTTCTTTACTGTCACCTTGTCCAGTGCTCGATAATCAACACACATCCTTAGAGTCCCGTCATGTTTCTTTTGGAATAAAATAGGTGCACACAAGGGAGCTTTGGAAGGTTGAATCAGTCCCGCTTCAAGTAATTCATTCAGTTGTTTCCTCAATTCAGCCAACTCTTTTGGCGCCATTCTGTAAGGAGGTTGAGTCGGCGGCACTCATATTGCCAAAATAAAGAAAGAAAATGAAACTCTTAACGTGGAAATTGTTGTTCTTCGAAGGCCGTTGGTTGCTCCTAGACAAGGCAGTGAAGAACATTCCAAGGTTAAGATCCCGAATTCAAAGGCGTTGGGTGGAGCGCGTAGTGCCAAAGAATTGGAGAATTTTCTGTGGGATATGGAGCAATATTTCGTTGCTGCCAAGGTTCCTAATATGGAGAAGGTGACCATAATGAGTATGTACCTCACGGGAGATGCTAAATTATTGCTGCAACGGATTCTTTGGTGGATTATCGTAGTACTCGTACTCTTTTTGAAATTCCTTCTACTTCAAAACCTAAGAAAAAGGTGGAGAAGAAAGGGGAATGGAGGAGAGATGTTCGAAAAGATTGTGTGGACAAAGGCAAGGGTGAATGATTTGCTTACTACTGTAAATAATCGTGAAGGAGAAGGCCGGGAAGTTACTGCTGCATTGATAAATCCTTTACAATTGCTGAATGTATTTCATTGGTAAATGCTACAAGCAATGAGACTAACCCTCATTCCTTGCTTATGCACATTGAAATGAAAATTGGGGCGAAGGATGTGATAGCTATGGTTGATACTGGCGCTACTCACACCTTCGTCTCGGCCAATTAAGTGCATAAGTATGGTTTGAGTCTGAGAAATGTCCTCATATATGAAGATGGTGAATGCCAAAGCACAAGCCATTGTGGGTATGGCTTATGATGTCCCCATGTCTGTTGGAAATTGGAAAGGGAAGGTGAATCTAATGGTGATTCCCTTAGAATATTTCGAGGTGATTCTTGGAATTGATTTCATGAGGAAGAACTTCTTCGTTCCAATGCCCCATTTGGACGCAGTAATGATCATGAATGATAAGGCTCCTGGTTTTGTAAAAGTGGTTCATCCATACGGGAAAGAAGAGACTCAACGGAGGGCTTCTTTGATTTCTGCCATGATGGTCGAGAAGTGTTTAAAAACGGGAGATGATACTTTCCTTGCTGCTATGGTTGAAGTTAAGCCCGTTGTGAAGGTTGAAGTACCGGATTGCGTCGCTCAAATCTTGACTGACTTTACCGATGTGATGCCGCCTGAGTTGCCTAAAAACTTGCCACCAAGGAGGGCTATTGATCACAAAATTGAGTTGCTGCGGGGATTAGTGCCGCCGGCTCAACCTCCTTACAGAATGACGCCAAAAGAGTTGGCTGAATTAAGGAAACAGTTCAATGATTTACTTGATGCGGGACTGATTCAACCTTCCAAAGCTCCCTTTGGTGCACCTGTTTTATTCCAAAAGAAACAGGAGGGGACTCTAAGGATGTGTGTTGATTATCGAGCACTGAACAAGGCGACGGTAAAGAACAAATACCCGATTCCATTGGTGCAATATTTGATGGACAGATTGAGCAAGGCGTGCTGGTTTACAAAACAGGATTTGCGGTCTGGTTATTGACAGATGCGGATAGCAGAAGGCGATGAGACTAAAACAACTTGTGTCACAAGGTATGGCTCATATGAATTTTTGGTCATGCCGTTTGGATTGACGAATGCACCTGCTACGTTCTTATGAATGATGTCCTTTATGAATACTTAGATGACTTTGTCATTGTCTATTTAGATGACATAGTCATCTATAGTAGAACGTTGGATGATCATAAGTCATAGTTGGCTAGGGTGCTATCTCGTTTGAGGGAGTGCCAATTATTTGTCAAGATGGAGAAGTGTGAATTTGCAAGGCAGGAGATAAAATTTCAAGGGCACTTTTTAGACAAAATCAAGTGCGAATGGACCCAATCAAAGTGCAGGTCATTGTGGAATGGCAGGCACCAAAATCAGTTAAAGAATTGAGATCTTTCCTTGGGTTGGCTAATTATTACAGGAAATTCATTGGAGGAGTGTTAGTTCAAGAAGATCATCATGTGGCCTTTGAAAGCAGAAAACTGAATGAAGCAGAGCAGAGGTAGTCGGATCATGAAAAAGAGATGGTTGTTGTTGTTCATTGTCTGTAGATTTGGCGTGTCTATTTGCTGGGAACGAAGTTCGTCGTAAGGACGGACAGTGTGGCCAATACTTTTTTCAAAACTCAGAAAAATTTGAGCCCAAAACAAGCGCGTTGGCAGGAGTTTCTGGCAGAATACGACTTTGTGTGGGAGCACAAACCAGGAAAACACAACCAAGTCGCTGATGCATTGAGTCAGAAGGAAGTCTTTGCTACTGTTTATTCAATCACAAGACTTGAGCCAGATTTTCCTGATAAAATCAAGTCTGCTGCTGCAAATGATGCATCGTACATCAAAACGATGAATCATGTTAGGGAAGGCACGATGCAGAGGTACTGTATCGAGGACGATCTCCTCTATTTCAAAGGGGGGGGGGAGAATCGTGGTACCACTTGGTGAAGGATTGCGACGAGAGTTGCTGAAGGAAACACATGATACACTTTGGGCTGGTCATCCGGGAATTGAAAGGATGATGGCACTACTGTACCGATGTTGTTTCTGGCCAAGAATGAAACATGACGCTGAAGCTTATGTGAAGATTTGCCTTATTTGTCAACTTGACAAAATTGAGAGGAAGAAATAAGCAGGGTTGCTTCAACCTCTGCCCATTCCAGAAGAAACATGGCAATTTGTTTCTATGGATTTTATCAGCGGGTTTCCTAGGTTAAATGGGTTGTCTTCAGTCATGGTTGTGGTCGATAGGTTTTCAAAGTATGCTGTTTTTATTGCTGCCCCAACAGAATGTCCCTCAAAGGTTGCTGCTGAGTTATTCTTCACGAATGTTGTCAAGAATTTCGGTATGCCAGAGGATGTGATTAGTGACAGGGATGCAAGATTCACAGTCCGGTTTTGTACTTATTTGTTCAATCTGATGGGTAAAAACTTGAAGTTCTCAACGGCAAACCATCCCCAAACTGATGGCCAAACCGAAAGAATCAATCATCTTTTGGAGGAATACTTGAGACATTTCGTGATTGCTAGTCAGCGAAACTGGACAGATTTATTAGACTGTGCACAATTCTCTTATAATTGTCACAAGTCTTCAGCAACAGAGAAGAGTCCATTCGAGATTGTGTTGGGAAAACAGCCAAGGTTACCAATGGAGATGGCGCAACAGAAAACTGGAGGCAAATGTCCAGCTGCCTATCGCTATGGTTGGGATAGACATGCCATGATGAAGGAAGCAACAGACGTTTGAAATTGGCACAGAAACGCATGAAGAAGTATGCTGATCGGAACAGGCGTCCATTGGAATTCAAAGTGGGCGACAAGGTGTTGTTGAAGCTTACTCCACAAATCTGGAAAAATATTGATACACGGGTAAGGCATAGAGCCTTGGTTTCAAGATTTGATGGTCCATTTGAAGTGATTGAAAAGGTGGGCGAGGTTGCTTACCGTTTGAAGCTGCTGGACAGAATGAAGATACACTCCACTTTCCATGTGAGTTACTTGAGGCCTTATGTGGAAGATCCTGAAGATATGGGTAGGCACAAGATCAAGAGAGCTCCTCCTGAAGTGCACACTCAGATTGAGGATGAGATTGAAAAAATTCTGGACCACCGGGTACTTGGGATGCACAATAAGAACAGGCTGGCAGAATTTTTGATTCAATGGAAAGGAAAGCCCGAGGCAGATGCGACTTGGGAGAAGGGTAATTCTTTATGGCAATTTGAAGATCAAATTGAGGACTACTTGAAATCAGCCTCGACGAGGGCGTCGAGTTCAACTAGTGGGGGTGGTTCTTTAGCCCCTATTTTTGATCCATGACGGATGTCGGGCATAATCTATGTCAAGGGATTGTATATTGCCCCTTGGCATAGGTGTTGGCAAGCAATGTTCGGAGCTGGAGGTATGTCTAAGTCAGTGCATGGACATAGACAAGTCAGCTAGGCAAGGTGCCTTGAGTGATGGCAAGGCATCCTTGATTGAGGGCGACGACTATGGCAAAGAAGGCGCATGGCACATGGCTAAGGCATGTATGCGGATCAGTGGGACGACTAGGTTCGTGGCAAAGACATTGTCATGAGCTTATGGGAGAGGAATGGTCCAAAAGACAAGGCAAGGCAGGAAGCTAAGTGTGGGCAAAAGCTGGAAAACAAGTGTGCAAGGCATGTGACTGAAGAGGTGTGCAATGCATGTGCTGTGGAAGTTGAACTCATGTGCAAAGCACATTAACAATTGGCTAAGTTGCTGAAGATAAGCTAATTTCGTGGGAAGAGTTTGAATTTGAATTCAAACTAGTTGGTTAGCTTATTCTTAGGGCAGGCATGTGCAAGGCACATTGTTTTAACTGCCCATAACTGCCCTTTTGTAAACTTTGTTTTAACTGCCCATAACTGCCCTTTTGTAAACTGCCTATGGCAGCCCCTTTTTATGTGTGTATTTCGTTGGTGTAAGGCATGCCATGATTTTGTAAGCCTTTCCAACAGAGTCCTTTGTAATTCTGCGAGAATAATAAAGGTTGTGTATTTTACCCGTACATGTGTGTGTGCTGCTTACGTTTCCTAAAGTCTGAAAATTGTCTAAGTCCAAAAACAGTGAGCGGAAAAAGTGAGGCTGAGTGGTTTGTGTGAGGTTGATGTCGTGCAGTGTCAATAGTGCGAAAATTGGCCCTGTAACAACTGGTATCAGAGCCTGCTCGTGAATTTGGGACTATGGCTGGTGGAACAAAGGGATTAAGTTCTTTAAGAAACACTGTGAACACTGGGTTCAGATTAAATTTCTGTTTCTTCTACATTTCTATTTTTATGTTATTTTATTTCCGAAATTACTTTACAAAATACAGAAAAATAACAAACATTTTGTTAGATGTTTTTAAAGTTTTAGTTCATTTAAACCAGTAAATATTGTTTTAGGTAGGTACGTGGCCCTTCTATTGCAAATCCACCCCATTAAATAGGAGTAGCAGGCTTGAAGCGATTAAGAAGAAGATGAGGGAGAGATGTTGAAATTGGATGTAATAGATCTACCGTCCTAAATGGTTTGGTAGTGACACATGAGAAGGATATTCAAACACACAATGGAAATACTCTCTTTTTCTAATAATCAGTGACTACTTTTAAGGAGATTTTTCTTTTTGAAACAATTAACACGTAAAAAATTTAAAGGAATTCAATATCTAATATTATAAGTACGGAGGAGGTTCAGCCGAAATCTTCTTCGAAAATAAGCACGAAAAATAAGCACGTATAATTTAATATATAATTTTCGATGAAGAGGTTTCGTCTGAACCTCCTTCCACCATCTAGCTCCCACCTAGCTTCAGTAGGTCGAAGAAAAATGAATTCTGGTCGCATCCGTAACCGTAAGTATGCACACGTATTTCTAAATCTCATTTTTAATCCTAAAATATTAAAAAGAAGAATTTGAAAAGAAAAAAAGAGTTAGGTATTTAGTTTGTTTTATAGTGAAAGGTTCTTCCGTTCTTGCCATCTGTCGTCATTATGCATCCAAATCACCACACTAACGGAAACTAACATGATTAATATTATAAGAAATAATTTAACTTTTTGTGGATGTGACAGACAACACTGCAGTAAAACGTGTAAAATATTTTCACGGTTGTTAGCAGAAAATCTAAAACTTAATTTTCTAAGTTTTACTTGACTATTTGTTCCAAGTTTGAAATTTATTAGCCCGCAAATATTTAAACTTATGACGTATAATCATAAAAATTAGATAACCAATGATAAATTTTCTAGGATAAGTACCATTTTAATTTTCAATGGAACCTTCAAAACGCGTCATTTTAGTTGACTAAATTTGGAATTTTTAAACTCGGGATCGTTAATCCAAACTCCAAAGCCATCATTAATTTGAGGGGGTCTGTCGGGGTTCTTTTCGTGCTCTAATTGAAAAATTGTTAAGATTTTCATATTGATTGAGGAATGTGTTATAAATTTTTTTGTATGATCTTGAGCAATTTTAACTTCATCATTTACATTTTAAAGTTGAGTTAGATCCAAAACACATTTTTACAAAGATGATACCTACTAATAATCATATACTACCAAAGTCGTCCAACTAAGATGTGATGGAAAACTATAGTTCCATCCTCTCCTCTTTTTTCTCCTATTCTTCTTGTCCTTCTTCCTCTTTCTCATTCTTCTTTTAACAATAAATAATTAGCATACAACTAAAATTGTAAGAAATTGAGATATATTATAAAAATTTAAAGACCTATTACGTTATTTGTGGTTAGAATTGGATGACAATATTCCATTGAACTTATATCCCTATTAATTTGATTTGGTTTGGTTGAAGAAAATTGAAGAACATAATTGTTGAAATTAAAAAAAAAACTTTTTGAAGAAGAAAAAAATGGTCTATTTATTTCTCAAGGTTGAATAGAATTTAACTACTATTATTATCGATATTGGTATTAGAAAGTTAAGTATAAAATTTGGAGTCATTTGGACCAATTTACAAAATTACGACACAATTTATACTAAACTCCTTGTGATCCGCTATGACGGTGGTAAGACAAGTCTTTATCCATCCATCCGAACTTTTGACGATCCATAAAGATTTGCGACTTAATTCAAAATCACAAGCTTTAAATTCTCTCCCGCAAGTTATTTTTTAAATAGGAAAAACTTAAATTATGTAGCACGGAAAGCATATTTGTGCAAACTCGTGTACAAAACCTAATATTTTAATGTTAAGTAAGACAAATACCACTATTATTATGATTTAGCAAAAGAAATCGGCCGCATGCCAAGTGGTCTCTTATTCGCCGTAGATCAAAACATGATTGTTGTGTTTACGCATGAGCTTTTGCATCGATACTCGTTTTTTTAGTCACGTTTTAACTTATACCCGCTTTATAAAAAAAATTGCAAGTGTACCCACTTTTCACATAAACTTCAGGCATACGGACCTGAAGTAGTAAAGGCAATCACACAAACTCCAGCATTCTAGGCATTTTCAAAACCTTCAGTAGAAGTGCTGAAGTTATTTAGTTCATTTGTAAAAAATTCAGCACAATAAGCTGAAGTTTTGTCCTGGATTAATTGGTTTTGTCATAAATCTTTTTCAAAAGCTTCAGCATCTTCTGCTGAAGTTAATTAGTTCATTTGTAAAAACTTCAGCATATACCTGGGTTCATTCGTTTAGTCGTCATTATCTTTTTCAAAAACTTCGGCAGAAGATGCTGAAGTTATTTAGTTTAGTTGTAAAAATTTCAGCACTCAATATGCTGAAGTTTTGTCCTGGATTCAATAGTTTCTCATAAAAAGCTTTTTGAAAAACTTCAGCAGAAGATGCTGAAATTATTTAGTTAAGTTGTAAAAACTTCAGCACTAAATAAGCTGAAGTTTAGTTTTGCAATAAAGTTTTTTCAAAAAGTTCAGCAGAAGATGCTGAAATTATTTAGTTAAGTTGTAAAAACTTCAGCACTAAATAAGCTGAAGTTTAGTTTTGCAATAAAGTTTTTTCAAAAAGTTCAGCAGAAGATGCTGAAGTTATTTAGTGCTGAAGTTTAGTTTTGCAATAAAGCTTTTTTAAAAACTTCAGCAGAAGATGTTGAAGTTATTTAGTTAATTTGTAAGAACTTCAGCACTAAAAAAGCTGAAGTTTTGCACAGGTATTAGGAAGGCGGCGCTTGAAATTGTAAAAATTAGGGTATAGGTTAAATAATTTTAAAAATATAAGTATAAGTTAAATGGAGGCGACGAAATAAAGTGTCTCGTGCAATTTGTACGTTTACGCATTGGCACTGTGTGATAAACTGATAATGGTAAAAGGAACTAAATTTGCCCAACAATTGAAGAATATTATTGCAAACTTAAAGTTACAAGTCTAAACGAATAGTGTCAAGAAGACAATTCAAATGTAATGCCACAAGAGACCATTAAACTATCTTTGCTCTCTTGTAAAACTTTATAAATGAAAACGATTAGACCACATGCTGCAATTTAATTGTTTCTGTCCAACCTATATTTACTAAACAAAAACTATGATTCCATATATACTGAACTCTATATATAGGGATGTATTTACATTTTAGCTGAACTTATATATTTGTAATCTTGTCACATAACAGAGCAACCGTTAGGATTTTCATCACTGAACATTTGAGGCGCTGTTAAGTATGGTGGGGGCACATAACCAGTATAATCATAATCTTGGCCTGTAACCATTTGATGATTGTGCATTGTCAAGCCATAATCTTGATCCATGAAGTTGTGATTGTACATTGGCATTGCATAGTACGTAGTTGGATTACTGTAACCATAGTAGTATTCCATTTTGTTGATCTTTTGCTCTTTTAGCTCTATACTTGTCACTTTTAATTCACCATCTTTCTTTGGTGGAACAACATCTATGTTCCTCTTCAATTTATCTTTCAAGTAAGATGATGTTAGCTCCTTTACGTCCATTGTTCCCTTCACTGTCACCAAATCTTTTTCTAGAGCTACACTCACTTCTTCCACTCCTGTCAATAAGGGTAAACGGCAAAATAGTCAACTACATTGAAAACAATATATGGTCAAAAGAACAGGATTTAGACACGATTTTTTACACTATCATACCACCTAAAATATAACTACAAATAATATTTTCTAATAAATGAAATTTATACCATGACACAACAGGTTAATTATTAGATCGCGTATTTTGTATATAATAACAACAATCATTCAGTAAAATCTTACAAGTGAGGTCTGGAGAGTATAAAGTGTACGAGGGATAAAGAGGTTGTTTCCGATATAGCGCGTATTTTTTATATGCAGTCAGTATATTTAAATTACATCGATTACAAAGAAAACGGTACAAGAATGAGTTTTATCTTACCATCGATTTTCTTTATAATTCGCTTTGCTTTTTGTGCATTCCTGTCACATTGCAGCCGAATCTTCAGTAACACCGTGGTAAATAGAGGCTGCACAAAAACCAAAGAGAAAATAGCAGAAAGTTAGAAGAAACTCTAATAATCCAAGAACCAATTTATTTTATTTTCAAAAAATAAATAAACAGTAATTGCTAATAATCCTGCATTTTAATAATTAAATTATGCCAAAAAAGAAACTACGAATAAAGTGTATGTTAGAACAGCGTCTAAACTAAATGTTGGGCAAGGGCCCGTACTCTCTCTTATGTAGATACGCTATCCCTTCCGGCTATGATACAGGGAAAGCGTGCTAAAAAAAACATCAACTTGGAAAAGCCATACTTTTTACCTCTTTTGTCTTTTTCTCCTCGGCCTTTTTCCCAACTATTTCCTCAGATATTTTATCTCCGTCGTCGTCGCCGCCGCCGTCCTTTTTGGGTTGAGCAGAGAGGAGCTCCACTTTCCTACTGGTCTTGTTTTCCACCATCTCCCGGAGCCATAAGGGGTCCACATACCCTTTTACCGTCAATTTTCCACTGCTGTAATCCGACTTTACATCTTCCACGCCTTCATTAAAAATAAATAAAATTAAAAATTAGCCCACACCTTCATATGATTTGCTCGTATTAGATTAAATAATGTATTATAATGTAGCTATTGATGTTTTATTTAAATTAATTACCTTCAAATTGGCGAATTGAACGTTTGGCTTTCTTCGCACAGCCTTCACAATGCAAATCGAGTTTTAACAGGATGGTAGCGAGCCCATCGACTAATTTTCCGCCGGCGGTCTTCTCTCCGTCACTATCGCCACCACTGGCGGTCTTCTCTCCGGCATCACCGACACCGCCGTCGGTCTTCTCTCCGGCTATATTCTTCTTTTCTACTCCTTTGGCTTTGATTACTTCATTTTTAAGGAATTGGAGAATTCGTAGAGGCTGAATTAAGGGAATACTAGAGTTCTTGATTTTCGTCATTGAAAGGAATATTAGTAGAATGGTACGAAGAGAGAAAACAGAGGCAAAGCGGACAATATATAGACACTGAGTTAGTTCAGTTTCCTAATTAGTGTACTTTTTTTTAAAAATAAATTTATTTTATTATTATTATTACATGTATTTTAATAGGAAACCACCTCTTCTCACACACTCTAGGAATAGGACTCTCTTCTTTCAGTTTTCTTGTTGGAATGGAGTGGTTAGGTGAGAAAGTGGGACACGTATGCATTAGGTCCCTTTCGGATTGTTATTACATAGGTATTAATTAATTAATTTAACTACAATTAAGTTTAAAAATTATGTGTCAATGCATGTCACAAATTTATTAATTTAATACATATATGACACACCACATAAATGAATTTCATAAGTATGTTAATTTGGTACACACCCTGAACAAATTCAGTGTAAAACAACCTTTTTTATTTTTTTATTTCTTTTCGCGCGGGAAGAGGATGGAGAAGTAGGTAACTACGTACATGCATCGGATATTACACCGAACAAAATAATTAATCTTAAGAATTAACAAATAAAGTAAAAACACATATCACTTAATCATGGTTAGGTGTAAAAAAGTGTATATGCAACACATATATTTTATATTTATTGGTTTGATGTAAACACATGACGAAGCATGATATTTTACAACTAATCACTACAGGAAAATAGGTCTTTAACGACCACTTCTTTACGACCGAAAATTAATCCAGTCATCATATGTATACTTCTAGTGACCAATATTTATTCCGGTCGTTAAAGTCATTTTTTACTGTATTTTTTACAAGGGAATAATTTTCGGTCGTTCAAATTGTATAAATCCCCTCGTTAAAATCTGAATAAAATGAAAAAGGAGAGCTAATTTTCCCTCCTTTTTTTTTCTCAACCAACTATCAGCGCATAACCCCTAATTTTTTTTTTTAAAAAACCCTACCATCTCTCACTCTAATGTTATGCCAAAACAGGTACAATAAATTCAGCAAAAAAAAGGCAAAGAATCACAAAAGCTTACGGGATTCGCTGCCCTGCTCGATCGGCGAAGTTAATTAGGTATTAACACTATATATACAGAGCAAAACTCAACAAATAATCACAAAAAGATCTGGTATTCTTGTTGTACGTAGCTTACAATTTGGTTTCTCTGGTGAATCTGTGTCGCTAATTGCTGGGTTCCGTTCTCCTTCTCATCAAGGTAAACTCAAATCGCTAAACTTGTATGCTCACTGCTTGCGTACTAAAATTTCACTGCCTCACAAAAAAAAATCTGGTATTCTTTGTTGTACGTATCTTGCAATTTGGTTTCTCTAGTGAATCTGTGTCGCTATTTGCTGGGTTCTGTTCTCCTTCTCGTCAAGGTAAACTCAAATCGCTAAACTTGTATGCTCACTGCCTGCGTACGTTCTTGTCTGTTAATTTCACTGCGTACTCAAATAGTACCATTCTCGTCTTTTAATTTCACTGCGTACTCAAATAGTACCATTCTCGTATGTTAATTTCACCTTACGAGCAACAGAGTGTATGAAATTACAAAAACAGAGCATCTCTTTAGTGCTTCTGAAAACAGAGTGTATGAAATTTCTCCGGTAGAGCCCTCTTTTTTTTTTGCTTTTGTGATATAAAGTTATGATATTTTGGTCCTGATTTGACTGCTCTCACACAACTTTAGATTTTTAGTTTCATTTTCGTTTCAAATTCGCTTATTAGGGATGGACGTGTATTTTTTAGGGTATTCTATATGAATTCTGGAAAATTTATTATTTTGACGTATCATAAGTGGCTTTTTGTTTTGAGGTTTCATTTTCCGAGGTTTAGTCTTCTGGGGAAAATGAAAATTAAAGGACATTCGGTTTTCTCATTCATTGTTTCAGTTCTTAAAATCAGTTTAAGACAGGTTTCTACGGATCAAATCTTATATTTAGGCTCAGGGCATTAATTTATGTGATTAAGAGAATTAATTTTGGATCATGGCATCTTTATCTTAGATATTGCCACATTGACTATAATTATTGTGAAATTGGGTCAGTTTTTTATCTCTCTACTTTTCAAATATTGGATTTTTTCTTAGAATTATATGTATATTTTTCAGATTTATAGTTACATCGACGCTCTTTGTGGAGAGGATTTTTGCAGTACCTCTGCTATTTGTTTGCTTGCTGGAATATTCGGATTTAAGAATCAAACAAGTTTGTAGGGATTAAATTTGCCGCATAATGGTAACAATATGTGTTTAGATGTGGTGTTCCTTAGGTCTTCACTGATTAGTTCCTAAAAACCTCTTCTTGTGACCATTTGTTATCAAAGCAATCTCCAAAAATATTATCACAAAATATTAATGTATTATTTTAGCAAGATTCAACAGAGAAACTCGATGTACCAATAAAAATAATATGCTAGTGGGATAAAAATAGCAAGGCCTGATGTTGTATTTTTTAAATAAAAAATTATTGCCTTTTGTTATTGTAAATAATTAGTACAGAAGAGAAAAATTATTTGACTAGTTCTCTGAAAAGTTCTTTGTTATTTAATTTAATGAATAAGTATTGTTTTCTTATCTTACCTAGAAGATGATGTACTGGCCAAATAAAGTTGAGCTATATTTCTTAATTAACCCTTTAATTTCAAACCCAGGAAATAGAAGTTGTTATATGATAATTGTTCTGTTTCTATTATATTTCTTAGTGATGTTTGTATTCATTATTGTAAAAATTGTTAGATGATGATTGTTTTGTTTCTAAAGCATTGATAGTGGCTGTGATACTTTAGAAAGCTCACATATGTAACCTTTGTTTGCTTATACTTTAGATTTTTTAATTTGGATTAGGGATTTAAAAGTCGATACCATGATTATTATAGATTTTGCTTTAGTATACATTTGTACTAAATACAAGTTGAAGTGTTTGATTATTTGTTGGCTTGTTGAATATATGTTTACTTCTAGCTAATACATTTATGTTAATCATATATACATATATATTACACATGTACCAGATTATGGCGCCTGATAAGAAATGGATGGAACTTGTCCATGATCGACTTGGTAATGCTTACAAGCTTGGTGTGGACAGCTTTTTGGATTTTGCTTTTACAAGATTAAGTGAAGCACGTGTAATACTTTGTCCATGTATCAAATGTTGTAACACATCTTCGGGAACACGTGAGATGGTTAAGTCACATTTAATAGTACATGAAATAATTCAAAATTATACTTTTTGGTATCACCACGGGAAAAAGTTAGGTGAGCCACAATCAACTCCTGAAGATGTAGAAGATGACGACATTGAAGGAGCTGATGATGAGGATGAAATACATGGGATCCTAAGATATTTATACCTTGATTTTGATGCTGATAATACGAATACTGATAGTGATGATTTTCTTGAGGAGGAACCAAATATTGAAGCAAAAAAATTCTATAGGCTTTTAAAGGATTTTGAGGAACCATTGTACCAAAAATTTAAAAGTTTCTAAACTTTCAACTATGGTTAAATTGCTTCATATCAAAAGTATTGGGCGTTGGAGTCATGAGTCATTTACAATGTTGTTGAAGATGTTGAAGGAAGATCTATTGCCTGACGAATCAAGCTTGCCAGATTCATATTATGAGGTAAAGAAGACAATTCGGGATCTTGGACTTTTTTACAGGAAGATTGATGCATGCAAGAATAATTGCATGTATTGGAAGGATGATAAGTTTCTTGAATCTTGCAAAGTTTGTGGAGCATCTAGATGGAAAGAGGATAAACATAGTGGAGAAACTAAATTTAAGAGTGAAAAAAAGATAGCGCACAAGATTTTACGTTATTTTTCGTTAAAGCCAAGACTCCAAAGATTGTTTATGTCCTAAAAAATATCATCTTTAATGACATGGAATCATGACAAAAGAGCTGATGATGGAATAGTGAGGCATCCAGCTGACTCAATGGCATGGAAAAAGTTTGATGAACTTCACCAATCTTTCGCCGTTGTACCTCGTAATGTTCGACTTGGATTTGCTAGTGATGGTTTTCAACCATTTGGAAATTCTAGAACTCCGTATAGCATTTGGCCTGTTGTACTTATTCCTTATAATTTACCACATTGGCTATGTATGAAGCAAGAAAATTTTATTTTGTCAATGCTTATTCCTAGTCCTAAAAGTTCGGGAGACGCAATTGATGTTTATCTTCAGCCTTAGATGGATGAATTAAAGGAATTATAGGAAACTAGAGTGGAGACATTTGATGCGTCAACTAGACAGAACTTTATGTTGCGTGCAACTTTATTATGGACCATTAATGACTTTCCGGCCTATGCAAATTTATCTGGATGGAGTACAAAAGAAAAATTAGCTTGCCCATGTTGCAATAAAGAAACTTCCTCAATTAGGTTAGAAAATGGTAAAAAGCAGTGTTATATGGGTTATAGACGCTTTCTTCCTCATAATCACAAATGGAGGAATGATAAAGAGTCATTTGATGGCACTAAGGAGCGAAGACTACCACCCAAAATTTAGATGGTTTACCACTAACAAAAGATCCAAAGAAGAAGCCTAAAATATCGCATGAGAGTAGGAGTGATAATTGGAATAAGAAGAGTATTTTCTTTGATCTTCCCTATTGGAAAACTCTATTGTTGCGACATAATTTAGATGTGATGCATATTGCGAAAAATGTATGTGATAATATTTTGGGGACAATCGTAAATGTCAAAGGAAAAATCAAAGATACCATAAAAGCTCGATTGGATTTGCAAGTAATGAACATAAGGAAAGAATTGCATCCAATTAAAAATGGGGATAAATATGAGCTACCAACAACATGCTACACTTTATCTCCTGAAGAGAAGAACAAATTTTTCAGTTTCCTAAAGAACTTAAAGGTTCCAGATGGATATTCATCAAATATATCTCAGTGAGTCAACACCAAAGATCGTAAAATTTCAGGCCTAAAAAGTCATGATTGCCATGTTCTTCTACAACATTTACTTCCACTTGCTATACTTGGTATGCTTTGCAAATCTGTATGTGAACCTCTTATTGAGTTGTCTTTATTTGTCAACTTGCTTGGAGAAAAATGTTTAAGAATGGTTGAGTTAGAACATATAGCAGCTCAAATTCCTATAACTCTGTGCAAGTTAGAAAAGGTATTCCCTCCTTCATTTTTTGATGTGATGGTGCACTTGCCGATCCATTTAGCTAATGAGGCTATGATTTCTGGACCTATTCAATATCGATGGATGTATCCGGTGGAGCGATGGCTATACTTTTTAAAATCTTTAGTTGGTAATAGGGCTTGCCCAGAAGGTTCTGTCGCGGAGGAATATTTGGCAACTGAATGTTTGACTTTATGTTCAAGGTATTTGCACACAATGAAAACAAAATTTAATCGCCTTGAGAGGAACTATGATGGTGGTTTTATTGAATCTGATGGAGGTTTACAGTTTTTTGTCAATCTGGAAAAGAATTAAAAGCTAGAAAATTAGACAAACTTAATCCAGAAGAATTAGAGCAAGCACATATTTATATTTTGAAGAACTGTGATGAAATTCGACCATTTCTCGAGTAAGTATTGACTCCACATACTAATTCACTTATACTTTATCCATTATTTCAATTAAAATGACATGTTATTGACTTTTCACAAATTCCAGGTGATACCTCTCAAAAACATTCAGATAGGGAGTTCATTAGTTGGTTAAAAAAAAGGTTAGTACTAGTTATATACTATTATTATACTTGTAAACATAATTTTTATATAGTATTTGCTAATTAAATTATATAATTGATTTTGGTAAGTTGTTGAATTGTACAAATGTGATAACAGTAAGAAAATAAAAGATTTGCTCACTTTGTCACGTGGTCCCCTGACATATGTGAGACGCCTCAAAGGTTACATTACTAATGGATATAGATTTCATGTGGAAGACTATGACAGGGGTTTGAGAACTCAAAACTAGGGGTGGTTGTAGTTGGTGAGACAGATGAAGATAATAAAAATATTGATTATTATGGAGAACTTACAGAGATTCTTGAATTGCAATTTATTGGGGGGAAAAGGGTGATCTTGTTTAGATGTATGTGATTTGATGTGTATGACCAATAAAAGGGAGTTAAAATGGATGAATATGGTTTTGTGAGTGTTAACCGCCAGCGATTATTGAAAACTAATGAGCCATTTGTATTAGCAAACCAAGCATTACAAGTTTTTTATGTGGACAATCCTTCAAATAAAGGTTGGCGTGTTGCAAGAAAAGTTCTATCCCGTGATACTTTTGACATTTTTCAAGAAAAGGATGATGATTTGGAAAATTTGGATAATTCTACACAAATGAAAAGGAAAAGAACTCGTGAAGGTTTTTGACCTTTATCGTGCATGCTGTTAGTATTTTATTTCCTTAGGTCTCTTGCTTCTCGCTTTTCTAAGATAACTGGAACTAATAGTTAGCTCTCGCGAAACTTTTAAGACCTCTTTTGGAGGAAGAAAAGGTGTGCATTTGTGCTGTTGAAATCTGTGATTATGGTTTTGATCCAATTCGGACATGCTTGTCCCTATTCAAGTTTCCTTTTAAATTGATGTTGTAGAGTTCATTGCCAGTCAGTCTAGCTACCAAGGCAGAGCAGATGAGTGAGTGCCTCCGGACTATCAAACATAATCACATGGTAATGTTTCTGCTATTTTACCTCCAACTTTCTCTTCTTTCTCATAGTCAAGGAAATAAATAAAAATTTATATGTATTTCAAGAACAAAGTAACAAATTCATTGATAATCTTTCCCCTAACAGCTAATACACTTAATTTTTTATTATAGTTGTTTTTTAGTGCCGCTTGGTTCAAGAGAGAACGTATGGGCAATGAGGCGCACGCCTTAGTGCCTTGCCTGAAGCGCAACTATAGCGAGGCAAAACACCCTCCTTGAGCTTTTTTGAGCTTCAGGGCTTAAGAGTGCCTTAAATGAGTGTTTGACAACACGGATATGGCTAGATTCTATTTGATCCTTTTGGTCTATTGAGCCATTCTAAAAGTATAATTTATGTTTCAGTTCTTTTTTCATCTCCTCATTATTAACATGATCATTTCATAATACATGAAATTGTCGTTAGTCACATAATGTATCAGTAGTATCACAATTTGTCTTAATTTATTACCATATCATTTAAGCTGATTTTATTGGGAATAAAGTACCAAGTTTATATGTATCTTTTTCTTCCATAGTTTAGAAGAAATCTTGTTGATTCCAACCATGCTTGTGTAAGAATTTTACCAGAAGTAAGTGGAAAAAGAAGATAACTTCCCGTTCATGAAGTAAAAGACCGAATCATGTTAGAAGCTTTAGATTTGGATTTGCGATATCTATTTAACTCTATAATCTAAATCAAGTTTTTATTTTTTTCTAAATTAAATTTTGTTGTCAAGGCACTATATTATTTTATTTTTGTCGTTCTGCAGTGGACTTTGCAGGAATTGTGTAATGATATTTATGTAATGGTCCCCTTTTTTGATAGATCCCTAGTTGTTTTGCGGTACCATTTGGTCATAACAGTAATAAGAATAGGTTGCAGGCATCCTAGAAATAATTTTTTGCTTTTAGTTGACACTGGAGTGTCAGGATTTGTTCTGAGTCCTAACATATCTTAAGTGTTTAAAAAAAGTTGAAGAGTTTTATTCACCAAGTTCTAGCTTTGGTATATGTCCTCTTCAATTTTTGAATTACACTAGCATTTTCAATATCCAATGACTCAATTCTGAGATGATGTTTATTTATTATGTGAAGCTGTCACCAAGAAGTTGTGAGAACGTAGATATTATGGGATTAACCGAAAATTAAGAGAGGAAGTGTGTTATTTCCGTACCTAATTTAGTCGTTTCATCTTTTTGGTTCTGTACAAGTATTTTCTTTGATTGTAATGTTTGTGTTTAATTAAAAATTTCCTTGAATATACGTTATCCTGATACAATTAAACAGGGCGATGCTGGCATGAAAGGGAATTTCGCAACCCGTGTCGCTGGTTCAGCAGACCTATACAGAGTAAGAGCTACAGCTTCCAGAATCATGCTTTGACAGCTAGAGATTATTTGTCCCACTATTCTGTTTGCTCTACCTTATTAGTTATGTTTCTTCTTTTGCTTGATTCATTATATTTGAGCAACCTTCAATTTTATGCAGTAGCTAGTAGCTTTCACCAGTAGATTCATATTTGAATGGATTGATTTAGTAAAGTATCTGATTGGTCAAATGCATATGGCTCAGTGCTGTCAAAGGCAAAAAGTTTTAAAAAGCGCTCTAGGTTTATTTGGGCTAAGCGCAAGGCGCACTTAAGGTGTGGATTAAGTTAAAAAAGGCTCAATGCATAGTTAGAGCCATAAAGGCTCTGGTGGACCTTTAATATAACGCTGAAGTTTTTGAAATATACAATAACAAGGGCCTTCCAACAACACACACACTTAGGAACTGAGATGGCCTATTATTCGAGTCTTCTATTAATTTGTGTGGCTTTGTTCCACAATTGAACGAATTGTACTTTCAATCTTTTATTATATTAAACTAATTTTTTGTTGATTTTTATTTGGTGGACTAGGATGATGAGGCCAAAGTCAAGAGCTCTTCCAACACACTGCTAACTTATGCTAAGAATGGGGCAACGAATCCAGCTGAGGAGAAATATCATAAAATTAGACTCAGTAATGCTGCTTTCCAAGTAAGTATTTATGAATTAAAAGCGAGTGTGGCCATTGTTTTTGCTTTTTATTTAATTATAAGTTGTGCTTATCCCTAACCTTTAAATCCAGTCAAGAGGAAAGCTCCTGTTATCCTTCCTTTCTATAACATCGTTAGAGCTCGAGTTCATATAATTCCTTATAGTAGTGAAAGGGTGGAAAGCAGGTTTAAGGTGTTGGGATTCCCTCCAGTATAGTTTGATCTTGAAACTTTTGTCAAGTGAATGTCCCAAACTGATTTTAGGGGTTAAAAGGTGTTTGGAAAGGGACAATGTCTCTAAATCGCTTCCTTCTGTTGTACTGTATAGGCGTTTCTCATGTCATTAAGCTTCTGTCTCTCTAATGCAATAGGATGTGCTTCTTGCATCAGTACCCATCTGGTGCCAAAGTCAGATGTACTGTGTGCACCCTGAACATCATAACCTCAACCATTAAGCCATTGAACCCTGTTTGACAATCTGTCCATATGCACGACTTGTTATTCTTCAAGTCGGTACTGCTGCTGTCTTGACAAAATGGTCTTGAATGAATCTTCTGTAATAAATAATTCTCCGGCCACTGGGATGCACCATATCTTGTAAGCATGGGACTAAGTGAAGCTACAAGCATGATTGTTTGTGTCATGTTATATTGTAGCTAGAATATGATCATAATCCTAACTTAAACCACTTCCAAAATCATATAATTGGTAAGCATTTAGAAGCCTGAGCTGTTGCATTTAGATTTCTACAAGTTCTGATCGTTTTTGCGTTTAAATTTCTACAAATTCATCTATTAGTATCAATAGCCGTCTAAGGAGCAAAGGAAATATCCTTTCCAATGCAGGTCTTGGTGTAGCAACTTGGCTATTTGTTAACTTCAGCACTGCCCAGTACTCATTGCACATGATGATTTTGCATTTTTTTCTTCCATATTTGAAGGACGATCCTTTTCTGAATGAAACCAACATCTCTCATCTTGTGTTCTTTGCATATCATTTTTTTTACTTGTGATGATCTGCTCCATTTGCAGCTATGTAATACGTCTAGAATCCATATGCAAATCAGTGCCTCAACCATTTGTAACTGATACTTGGTTCTAGCATGCATGTCCTGCTGCATTTTTCATGCGTATTCTTTGTTTCACTAGTAGCTGTGATCCACCACTTAATCCTCTCACTAATTTTCTCATATCCTCCTGCTATATATGCACCAGAATACACAACATAAACACCAGATTTGCTCTACTGAATTGTGCAACCTCCATGACATATTTAAATGGCTTTCCCTGCATATCAGTTGCTGTTTCATTGCAATATTTTTTAGCTCCCATAATACCCTTTTAACTACATATTTCAATTGCCATATGTACATGCATATCATATGCTTCATGTGCAGCAGAATGTTAATCCCTGCTTCTATGCTATTTCCTATTTTCACCTTCATTTCCTATGAGGAACATTTCTAATCCCAGGTTTTCTTACCTTAACATGTTATTGTATTGTGGTATTAATTTGGTAAAGAACTCTACTTTATGTTACCACATCACCATACTTATAACACTTCCTTCTATTCCATCATTTACTTAATTTAGAAATTCTTATGTAGTTCAATCTTTGATGTTTATCTAGTTTAATTCAAGCCTGTAGTTCAACCTTGATGAAAGTGGACAAGTTGAGAATGTAAGATTTTTTCTGCTCTATTTTAATTTCATAACTTTACGTGTCAATACTACATGAAAGAAAAGAAGATAATAAATGTCTGACCAATTGAATGTTATTACTGGTCTTAATGATTTTTTTATCTTTCTCATCTAACCATTACTCCATACTTTTATCTTATTTTAGGTTGACATGAATCCATCAAAATTTCAGAAGTCTGAAATGGGAGCAACTTCAAAGAATGTACATCATGCATATATTCAACCTAGTGCTTTAGCAAGGGGAAGAGGACATAACTTTGGATTTGTAAAAACAAGTACTGAAAAGAGAACTCTGATTGGCGAAAGTAAAAATCACAACTCAACAGTTTTTGAGCAGAATAAACTTGCACATACTAATAATCATGTGCCCCCTGGTTTCGCTTCGATGGAAGACGATGCTCCCCTCGATCAAGACGCTGAAGTGAATCAAGGTCTCTTAAGTTTTAATTTTTTTTGTTTTGTTTCTTATTGAACTGGTATTGGTTTTATGTTTCACATAAATCAAAAATTGCAGAAACATGAGGAGCTTTGAAGAATGTAAATCTTGCATACATTCAATCTGCATCTTTAGCAAGGGGACGGGGGAAAATCTTCGATCTTTTGGGCTCTACAAAAGTAAATATTGGCAAGAAAAATCTGTTGGAAGAGATTAAAAATTACAACTCAGGGGCTTCTAAGCAGAATAATCTAGCACATAACAGTAATAATGTTATGCCTCCTGGTTTTGATATGATGGAAGAAGATATTCCCTTTACTCAAGAAGATGAAATGATGCAGGGTCTCAAGTTTTAATTATTCTTTTTTGTTTGTTATAAGACTGGAAGTTATTTTATGCTTTACTCAAATCAAAATCTGCAGAACTTGGAGCTACTTCGAAGAATGTACGAGACACTTGCAGTCAACCTGGTGCTTTAGCAAGGGGACGCGGGCAAAACGTTAGATCTATGGGCCCGGAAAAAGGAAGCGTTGGAAAGAAAAATCTTGTTGGGGAAACTAAAAATCACAACTCAACAGCTTCTGAGCAGAATAAGCTAGCACCTAATAGTAATAATCTTATGCCTCCTAGTTTCGATCCGATGGAAGATGATGTTTCTCTCGCTCAAGAAGATGAAATGATGCAAGGTATCAAGTTTAACATTTTTTTTTTGTTTGTTATAAGATTGGAATTTAATTTATGTTAAAACTTAAAATTTGCAGATCTATGTGAATCTGAAAACCCAAAAAAGGTGAGAGGAAAGAATAGGAATAAAGATATCGCGGGACTCAAACCTGGAGAAAAGTTTAGAGTTAACTTTTACCACAATCAGGTTGTTGGGAAGCATCAAGCCTCATTTTCGAGACACTTGGGTATATTAGTTCGTGACCGTAATATGTGTCCGTTGCAAGTACATTCATGGAAGGACATCGGAGAAGATAAGCTGGAACACATGTGGCGAGCTGTTACGGTAAGCATTTAAAGCCCTATAAAGCAATAATGTATGTGCACTACATCGATCCACTATCTAAACCTTCAGCATCTTCACCGTTGCCAGACCTTCTTGACTTGTTTGACCTGTATTTTCTATTATCCTCCCCTTCCCAATATCATCATTATCTCTAAACCTATCGCCTTTTAACTCTGTGTCATCTTGTGTATTTTGTTACACATAAATCCTTGCTCGTTCAAGGGAATCCATTAAAAGTTTCTTCTCAGCAGTTCAGCCAATAAATGACATGCAACCTGCAGAGGTGAAGAGCAATTGAAAAAAGAAGAGAAATAAGAGCATCCTTTCATTAATTTCACCTACATACAGTAAGCTTGCAGATGAACCTATGACATAAGAGAAATCCCAAAATCATAAGTTTTATAATAACAAAACCCCATTAGTTGGACAAATTATGTGTACTATGTAGAATAGTGTCTAAACTATGTATAAAAACTAGCTCATTACAAACATAGCCATGTACTACATTTTCACACGTTTGTACTCCATTGTTGCTCTTTCCGTTGTGCATTTCCATTTTGATGTTTGTCCTTGTATTTGACTGATAATTGTATGATCTGCATTCAATTATCTGTGTACTTTCAAGCTTCCAAGTTGCTGCCTTTTCTGTCCAAACATTGCTACCCTTGCCTTTTCTCATCCATGATTCAATATTGATCCATGTTTGAGTTTTTGATTCTCCTGATTTGTTTCGTTCATTGTAAATATTATTATCTAGTTGGGATGAGCTTCTTGAAGTATCATGAGTTATAGCTTCCAAATTTCCATGTCCAATGTGCTGCCTCGACACCAAAAGATTGGACAGTGTTATCCCAGTTCTTGTGTCATTCATTATCATGCTCCAGCCTTCCCCAACTTGCTCTCTAGTGGATTGAGTACAAAGTACTGATACCACCACTTGGAGGATGGGCCAAAGGAAGGGCATGGTCACAATAAAGTTTCTTGCATTGTTGCATCCTCCCCGATCGTATGTGTATCTGGTTCTTTTGGGTTCCCAAGTATTTGTGTTGATAGACTGCTACTTATACATGTTTCAGATTTCTGAAACACATCTCTTTTCCTCTACTTTGTTGCCATTGTAATTCTTCTAATGTAGTTGCAGTACTGCTGAAAGTGGAAAAATAGAAAGGAACAAGAAAAAATAAGAANGAAAGTGTAAATATGTGATGTAAATCTACAGCCTCTTGGAATTTCCTTAAATAGTAACTGGTATTTCTTTCTTTCTTTCTTTCTTGTTTCTTGCAATTAAATTGTTGGTGGTTTATTGCCTTTCCTTATATGCCCTATATGTTCCACTTTCCTTCCTTTTGCCTGGCTCCCTGTAAATTGTATACTTGATATATACCATCAATGGATCTGTCCTACTGTCTTGTTCCCTCTAGAGTCATATGTACAACTTGTTGTAGTATGTGTATTAGTGTGTGATTGCAGCTCTGTGTCATGTTGTAATTGAGTCGCATGCTGTACTGATGAGTTGTTAACTTGTTGATGAGTATATTGTCCAACTTCTTTCCATGTTGCTAAGATGTCTTGCCATGCTACCTTGCCTCTGATGATCAGCAGGTAGCCTTCCTCCATGTCTATTCCTATATGTGGTTTCCTTTTAGTGGATTGAGTGCTACACACTGATACCACCACTTGAAAGGTCATCAACAACAGATAGGGCATAGACACTCTAGCAGTACCTGCAAAACAAGCACCATTTTCTATTTTACATGAATTTTTTTACTTTCTTGATTAATGATTTTTCAAAAAATTTAGAATAAATTTGACAGTGATGACATGAATCATCAAAGAGATCACGTGTTAAATCATATGAGAAAGTTATGGACCAATCGGAGAGGAACATTGCACAGGTATGTGAAGTTAAAGCCATTGCATGAAGCACTAAAAGATATCCCGGAAGATGTAGACGAGAGTGACTGGAAATGGTTGGTCAAGGAACATTTTTTAAGTTAAAAATTTAAGGTAAGACTTCATAACTACTTTTAACTTCTTATTCATTGTAAGTAACATTTCATGACTTCAATGATTTGTTCTTAATATAGGAAACAAGTATTAGAAACTCGATCAATAGGTCTAAGTTGAGAATGCCTCATCGTACGAGTAGCAAGCCAATTAGAGAAATTATTAAGTGCACAGTGCAATCCTATTAAAAAAAACTCGTCTTTGTTTGACTTGTTTATTTAAATGTGAAGAGAGGTAAGGACGGTAATGCACCGGACATGGCGACTATCTTCTTTGAGACTCACAAGAAAAATGACACGCTTGTAGAACCTGAAGCTAGTAAAAAATATATACTTATTGATGAACTTCATTTTACATCCTTCATTTTATTTTGATGTATTTTTTCATTTTTATTTTCTTGTATTTTATAGGCTGAGATACAAGAAGTGGTACAATCTGAGCCATCTCTTATGAATATCGAGGTAGTAGAAAGATGCTTCGGACCTCAAAACAAGAGTCACGTGGTTGGATTAGGGGGTGGCATAACCAGTAAGGAGTTGAAAGGCGGTAGCTCCTCAAAGGTTGCAATACTGGCTGAGTTGAATGCAACTCGAAAAGAAAAAGAATCACTACAGACCTAACTGAATGCAACTAAAAAAGCAAAAGAATCACTAGAGATGCGTATGGATGACATAGATTCTAAATATGCACGTATTATAAGCTTATTGGGTGATCAACCTTCATCAGCACCATCTTCAAGTTAACAAAGTACAAGCTAAACTAATATTTAACAGGTTCGTAAGCTTTCTACCAATTTGACATGATGAATATCCTTAAATGAATTTAGTGAAATCTTTTCTTGTTAGTTAAATATATTACTGACCTTGACATATGTAATTTTACTCTAATAATCCAATTAGATATATTTCTTGACATGTAAAAGATTCATTATCTTTTGTCACATTGGAAAAAGAAAATGAATACAAATTATGTGCATCTCAGATTCATTGTTTGAACGTATAATATTACTAGTTTAAGCATACAGTGAGTTTGTTGCTACAAAAAGAGTTGTTCATGATTCATCCTTCTTAACTTAGAACACACTTTTCTCTATTCTGACTCTTTTACTTGTTGAATTTCAGTAGAATGTGTTACACTTACATATTTTCTGTGGGAAGATTAATATATCCTGCAATAAATCTTATTTTACCATTGCACACTCGTTATATTCGTCGTTACACTAGCACTAACTACCTAATCCCAAACATTATGCTACTTGCCGTTCATTATGCTAAAATGAAGTGCATCAGCTCCAGGTCTACTTGTCCCTATTTATTCTGTAATTTATTCTCCCTGATAGCATGTATACTTTGTTCATCAATCATCAAAACATCATACAGATTTTTTCTAATAATTTCCTTAACACCTGCTGCTCGACCATCAGATTGTGTTCTATTAAAATCTGGAGAAGACAATCGAGATGTTGCCTTCTTTTTTAGATAACGTTGTGTTCGAGATCAGTCCTCTTAGTTTCCTCCAAAGTTTTATCTGCATTTGATGTCTTCACAACTGCTTCTACCTTCCCTACTTCATTGCTGCACTAATTAAACCTACAGACTTGGGAGTAGAAGCTGGATTAATAGATGTAATCCAGTAGTCTTAGGATTAGCATGCACGATGTTCCCATCTCCAGTTCTTTTTGCGCCAGCTTCACCCCTAACACATGGTAGTTTTCCAGCTAAATCACCTAGTGTATCAGTAGGTCGATCATTGTTCTGGTTCCTTTCTCTTGCTCAGTTGGAAACACCTGCATATTAGGCTGCTCCTGACCACAATATTTTGCCCAGCAGTAGCTCGATCACCTGATGCATTCAAAGAAACTGCAACTGCAACTGCTTTCCTCTGGTGCATATCTGCAACTGCTTTCACCTCTCCCACTATTTCACCAGTTATCTCCCGTACACCACTATTATTAGTCTTTCCATAACAGTAAGAATCAAGTCACATACCAAGTCAATCCAAACCACTAAATACTTAGCTACTCCACTCATAAAGTGAATATCTCACTGATTGTTCATAGTATTTTGAAATGTTCTTCGCTTCGTGGTTTTATATTTTACTTTGTGGTAGCAACTATAGATAATATGTTGGAAGATTTAACTTCGATGATTCATGGCGAAGACTCTGAAACCATTAGAGCAAATGTACCTCCAATTATTGAGTGGGTATTGGGTTTGTCGCAGCACCAGATGATCTCATTCCTGATTCAGCTGCTGCAGTTTCCCCTGTTGGTGATTTCAATGGCTTGTCTCAATTCGCGTTTGAAGTAAGTTATCGGCTAAATATTGAAGGATCAATTGTTACACCTAAAAATTATACATTGTGGAGGACATGGTTTCCTGATGACCAGTATATTGTATTTCCGCAAGGAGCTCAGAATGTGTCTGTTCCTCCTGAGACGATCAAGTATCCGGATGGAGGTGCAACGCCTTTTATTGCTCCGCGTTGGATTTATGCAACGGCTGATAGGATGGCAGATGCTGGTGTAGAAAACTCTAATTTTAAGCTAACGTGGGAGATGAACGTTGATCCGAGTTTTTCTTACTTGATCATAATGCATTTTTGTGATATTGTGAGCCAAGGTCTAAATGAGTTGTACTTCAATGTCTATATTAATGATATAACGGGGGTCTCTAGTCTTGACCTCTCAACGCTCACTTTAGATTTGGCCACCCCTTATTACAAAGACTTTGTGCTCAATGGCATAGCCATAACCAACAGCTCAATCATCGTGCAGGTGGGGAGGTTTTGATCATCAAAACAGAAAACTATGTGAAACATGGCAAGTGTACGGAAGTTGCAGTTGCAGGGATGCCATGTCTAATCTGAAACTGTGGTGGTTTTCTTACAAGACAAAAACAAATCTGACATTTAGAGTAACCAATGCACACCAACATAATCGTATGAAAACAGAACCTTCGAATGACTTCTCTGACCATAGTAAATGTTTTATAGGACCACGCTGGTCTTGTTCCTGAATTCATGCCGAAGTTGGCTTCTAGTGTGAGCCCTTTTTAGTTATCGCTATTCTTTTAATTAGATGAATAGTTCCTTATTTCTCTTTAGACCACTGTAACATGCAAATGAGAAGAACAAGAGCTAACTATCAGACCTTTGAAGTATTTATTATTTCTGATGTTTTGATCAGTTAGACTTGATGATTTGATTAATTGTTTAGACTTACCAATCTTAAATCTTGTTTTCTTACTCAACTAATATGAAGTTTTTTTAACAGATAAAGGGCCTCAAGTTTGAAGAATCATCCTTAAAGAGAGTTTCGAGCAAGTTGAAGCATGTGGAATTGTTGAAGAAAAATGGAAATCTATTTTGTTTTATTAGGAGTTGTAGTCGTCGTCTGTGCAAACTACTATTTCACTTTCTCTTTGGTTTTCTGTTTTCTTTAAGGAATTGAAACAAAGGGATCATGCAATGTGTATGCAACGTATTATTTGATGCTTTAGTTCTTTATAATTAAAAAAATATGTTTTAAGTCAATACTGACTTCATTCTTTGTATGATTTTGAACGCATGCAGTATATTTATTAATTTAAATTTCACATAGTGAAGGAAAATTTTGATTTTTATGTCGTCGAAAGTATATACAATTAACGAATGGAATTTCGCTCGTCAAAAACTAACAACGACTAAAAATTAGTTACTGCAAGTGAAGTGTTTAACGACTGGGACGACATTTAATGATGGGAAAATCCCCGCGCTAATACTGGTATAATGACTGGATTCCATTCCACCGTTAAAAGAGTTTTACGATGGGATCAAAATCCGGTCGTTTACCTTTAACGACGGAGGCACTAACGACCAGCGACAACCGGTTTTTACCCCATCGTAATTGATTGATAACGACCGAATTTGGAGTTTTATCGACCGAATTTCCCATCGTTAAAGACCTCTTTTCTTGTAGTCCCTTTGGTTCCGACTATTAGTTAATTTGGTAAATTAAATACTTGTTTTAGAATATTTGATATTCACAAAAAAAACTAAAAAAAGTAATTTATTTTATATCTCTTTCTAAAATTCATTCTTATTGATCCAATTAGTAGAGTATTTAGTACTCATATGTTTAAGAAAAATATATAGATAGTTTAAACAAATACTCTTATATTTAAGATTATTAAATATCTTTTTTAAGAGGTATTTGAAAATCTTAAAATAAATAATATAAACCAAAGATAGTTTTAGTTTTAGTCTTTATAAGATGTGTTCAAGTATATTTACTTTCCACTAAAATTAATCGCTTTTGGTCCATACAATCTTCAACTAGCATAAACAATTGATGGTTATACGCGCACATATTCTTTTCCATTGTTACGACTAGCATCCGTTACATGAATCGTAATTTGTAGACCAGATATGATAAGTTATTTGCCCTGTTATGTTTTGATGATCTAACAAATTTAATGTTAAGACCTAGATAGGGAGCTTGCTCCACATTCTCAAAATGCTCAAGATCTACAAGTCTCAAGTCTGGGACATGTTCCAATGTTTAGAGCCAAAGAAATACAAAATAAAACAGATAAACATCAGTTTCCTTGCTGACTGTACCAGTCAAACCTCACAGCGGTAAAGTCGCTCCAACTGCTTCTCTGCACACACGCAACAATGCATACAATGCAGCAGTCATTTATGGGGAATGCATTTGCACCAAATATGCTTACATCATTCAAGTGATGTCACTTATGTAATATTAACATGAAGCAAGGGGAAAAAATCACACTTATACATTCCAAATTTCATCAAGCTTTCTCTCAAGTGTGTAGCCAACTTGCAAGTGACATTCAAGGCGTCAAGAACAAAGAACAATATAGCGAAAGACCAGTTTCCTGCATTGAGTCATTATATGTCCTTAGTTGTATTGCACCTTTGTCAAGTGATTTACTTGTAATTCCTACTTAGCTTAGTTAGAAGTATTGTGTATGAAACCTTTTATAAAATCATAAACTCTGTGTTTGTGTCTTGGCTAGAGTTAGTCGAGTTGTAAGCTTTGTAAGAAAGTTATTACAAAGGGGCTTGTAGTAGAGTTATTACAAGTTAGTAAGAGATTAAGAGGTTAATTCCTAGGTTACAATAGTTTGTAATCTGAAGTTACTCGGTAGTGAAGTTGAAATCCTACTAGTGTAGGTCGTGATTTTTAATCCCGTGAGTTAGGAATTTTTCACGTACAACTCTATTATGTTATTTACTTAGTGATGTGTGTGTGAGTTCTGTGAGAACTAATAAAAAACCTAGTTCTCTGCATAGTTTGGTGGAACCTTAAGTTTTATCAAGTTATATCTGTTAATATGTGTTATAGACCAACCAAAAATGTACTATTCGTACTTGGAGGTTAAAATATATGAAACAAGTTCAAATTAAAATTTCCCCTCAACTGTCGACTTTACCAACAAACATATATACATCTACTGTTATCCTCTGACATTGTGTTCGTCTTCAAATCAGTAAGCGAAACTTCCATTGACATTAATATGTAATTTGACACGTAGATGACGTGTGGAATTACAGAACAGAGACCCTAAGTATACTCATATATACACACACACCAATTAATGAATCATGCCTTGTAGAGGAGCCGATCGATACCTGTACGGTAACAAGAACTAAAATGACATACTGAAAAAGAAGTTTGACTACACATCATGCATGTGCATTGGCGGATCTACATGGAATAATTTGGATTCTTAAGCACCCATTGTGTTTGACTATGATTAGTAGATTTACATAGTTAATATTATCAAAAAATATAGATAAATGTCGGGTGAGCATCCATCACTAAATTCATTCTTTCAAAAATTTTATCGGCGAGCACTCATAATTTTGAAATTCCGAATCCGTCACTGATCACGTGATTTCTATGTCATTTCTTAGGGGACCCCGGACCTCCATTAAAGGAAGTAGCCCAGTAGTAGTAATAGTCAGTGGTAGAAAATGAATATGAGTTAGCTAGCAAGGACCGTTTTTGCCGCTTGGTAATTGGAAAGTGATGGCTTAAAAGGAGGGAAGAGAGAGGCCCCTGCCGGGAGGAAAGAAGTTTCTTTTCGTGCCATTCATTTAGACTACTGGTTGACATCTTTTTAGTAAGAAGGTGGAGAGTTATTAACAAAGAAAGTTCAAGAAACTTCGTTGAAGGCGTTTTCTTTTAATTTTGTACTGCTTCCATTCCAATTTATGTTATATAGTTCGGATTTCTAGAGTCACACACACAATCAAATATATTGTTATTTTGTGGCTTGAATTATTTTTTTATATTTTTAGAATACCCATAATCCCTATAGGTTTAGAAAAGCATTTGTCTTGCAGAAAATGATATTTGAAAGGCATTTATTAGGGAAGTATATTTGGAAACCATATAGTTTGAAGGAACTATGTTTTAAAGATTTCTCTTTCTAAATATATATATATATATATATATATATATATATA
>MDKI01109286.1:0-23376 GCA_005239505.1 Nicotiana paniculata | reverse complement strand
TCCTTACCGTTTGAAATGACTCCCTTAATTAAGGGAAGACTTGGGCTGATTCTTATTTTACTGTCTGAGTTCTTATAATTACTTAACAAAATTGATTCCTTCCTTATTAATCATGAACTGGTCCTTCTTGCCTTATTTTCTACTTGATCCTTACCGTTTGAATTAATTCCCTTAACTTAAGGGAGCACTTGCCTTAATTTCCTGATTTATTGATTCTGAATCCTTCAGTTGTTATGCTAACATGATTCCTACCTTATTTACCTAGCCTTAAAACTATTATATATATGGTCTCTTTAGGACAGAAAGAAATACGAACTGATCTGTTTAATTCTCTCTCTCACACAAATAAAAAACTCTCTACTCTCTATTTATTGGGAATTACTACTATTCTAAGTTAGCCGGCTGCAAGCCAAGGCTAACTATTGTGCATCCCCTACTTCCTTTTTGTGTTACTGCTTTCTTCACTTCACTAGTATGTTTTAATTTAGATTTCAGTCCTCAAACCAACATGTTTCTACTACTGTTGTAATTCAGTATGCTTCTAATTTGCTTTTCCTTATGATTCAACATGTATCTACGATCCTGGACTCCCCTCTGCATGTCAAGTTAGGCTTTATTTGTTATGACCAACATGTTTCTGTATACTTAGCACCTACTTCTTACATGCCTATGACTGGTACATTAGTTTAATCATGGTCTTAGTTGTTTCAGGTGTTAATCTAACCTAGTACTTTATTGTACCCCTAATCCTCTAGACCCTTAGGAGTTTCTGATTGTATGCCTATATATGTGTTTGCCTGCTATATGTCTGCTCTCACATGCTCTGTATTTGTTCCTCAAATCCCATTACCCCTGTTTGTGATTGTTGGACTATCCCTGGTCCTTTGTGTGATGTTGAAGCTCTATTCCAGTTAAATTTCCCTCTTCAAAACTGTTTTCTTACTTACCCTTTCTCAAAATTATTTTCTTACTTAAACCCCTTTTTAAAAAAAATCACTCTCACATATACTCTTAGAAGTCTAGGTTTTGCCCCTTTTGTGTGAGCATTGCCTTGGGACCCTTGAGCTCCCTCTGAACTTTGACACACAGAGGCTGGCCACTCCACACTGCACTTACTCTATTTTGCTATGAAATCTGGGTGTGAGCACTGCCCGGGAGCCCTTGAGGTCCTTAGGGAACTCAGACACACCCGGATTATGAGAAGGTTGTGAAATAATACTTGACATTGAGGGTCTGGAGACTTGAGCCTATTTTGTAGGCTTCCTATAGTTAACTTCTTATTTTCCTTCTATTTGAGTTGTGTAATTCGCATTCAATGGTCTGTAATAATAATTTGTAAACAAATATTTTGGAATGGATAGTGAAAGGGGGGGTTAGTTATATAGGTTATCCATGTTACAGGGTAGATACCATGCTTCTAGGTTTACATTTCTTACGTGTGCACTAGAAATTCATGCTTAGGGCTGATTGCATACGAGCATATCATGCCTTAGATATCATGTTCCTTAGTTTCATGTTTACTGTTTAAGCATCCTATTATGGTATTACGGTTTATCATATAGAAATCATGCTCTAGGATTAAAATATTAATATAAACCTGTTGTTCATGTAAACTAGTTCTAATATCGTTGTAATGTTGTGGTACACCTAGGAATCATGCTTAGGATAATAATACGCTAATAAACAAGTCATCTTCATACTTGCTGCATAGCATGTTCAAACACTGTGACTTTATGCATTTAGAAATCCTGGCTAGGATTTTGCATACCACCCATTCTGCATCCCTATGTGTGCATATTAGATATCATGTCTTAGGACCTCATTCAACACCTAGTTTAACTACTGATTGCATGAAAAAGGCCCCTAAAAAATAGTTTCACCAGGTTTTCAAACAATTGGTAATATTTCTGTATTTTTGCAACACCTACGTACAACATATTTAGGCAAACTAACTTGTAATAGTTTCCTTAATAATCGGGTAATTACTGAATATTTTCATACGCTTAGGCAATGCTTAGGTGTTAAATCTATTAAAACTGGAAACATACTCCTTTATACCTGCTGCTTGACTATTAATGAAATCAGCAATAAAGCTGCCTCACTATTGCATTCTCACCTAGATATCATGCCTTAGGTTCTGAAGTTAATAAGGCCTTACTTGTGTTTGAGTCGTGCTAATCATGTGCATAATATGTGGAGGAATACTTGGGCCTTGTATCTGCTCCTATTTTTTTTCCCCTTATCTGAAGTCCTAATTGTCGTTGTTTGTCGCTTAGAATCTTGTCTTTTAAACCTAGGGGTCAACCTAGTACTTCCTTTTAGGAGTAGTCCTAGCCTCCTCCAGGACCGATAGGATGGCACGGGTAATAGCACATAATAGAGTCTGTGACCAACACACGCTTTAATTACCTTCACGGGGTGGGAAGGGTAGAATATGGATATAATGACCTGTGCGCTAACACCACGTGTAGCCCCTCTTCAGGAGTGATTACCGGATATTGCATTGATGTGATCCATATTATTATAAACCTAGGACACCATTATATGCTAGCTTGTAATCTTCTTTACTGTTTTCTAAACATCTATATGCTTAAGACTTAAATCCCCTCTTATTTGAGCATTTACTTGTTATTTGCTAGTTGTACAAATTCACTAAACCATTTGGCCGGGAACCACACTTGTGGATCCTGAGGGGTGCCTAACACCTTCCCCTTAGGATAATTTTAATCCCTTACCCAAATCTCTGGTTAGCAATGTAGTTGTAATTGAACCCCTTAGGTGCCCTAACGCGCCATTAAAATCGTTAGGTGGCGACTCTTCAAAATATGCAAACCCATTTCCCAAAAGGAAAGAGTTGTCCCAACCAATGTCATAAACTCGATATTCCGCGAGGAGGAAAAAAGGGGGCACTACAAAGCGATTTTGGCTTAAAAGCATTTAAAATGAGTCAATCAAAATGGGCTCTTAATAGTTAGCGCTTTAAAGACATTCGAGTAGAACTCAACATTGTGCATGTTGGCATAATAAGTAAAGGATAGAAGAATTAACTCAAATAGCCGCTCACCCTACCACTTAAACTAAAAATAGTCGGTGAATGTATAATATATGCATAATTTATGTATTATATGTGTATAATTGTGTATAACAAATGTATAATCTATGTATATGGCCAGAAAAAATAAACAATTAATATGGCCGGCTATTTATGTAAACATCCCAACAATTCCCGATCTCCTATAGAAATTTAGAAGAATTAATCCAAATAGCCACCCAAGTAACTTCTTAAACTAAAAATAGTCGGTGGATGTTTAATATATGTAAAATTCATGTATAATACTTGTATAACTGTGTATACCGGCTAGAAAAAGTAAACAACAAATCTGACTAGCTACTTTTGTAACAATCCCAAGAATTTAGTCAATTCTTAATGTATAGAGTAAAAATTGCGGGGGACACCCTATTTGGTCGCCCCTATTTAACCTATACCCGCTTTTTTAAAAACTTTTAACTTGTACCCACTTTTTAAACAACTTCAGCTCCTCTTTCCCTCGTTGAGCTGAAGTTCACCAGTTAAGCTGAAGTTCGCCAGTTATAAAGATAAAACTTCAGCATACGGGGCTGAAGTTCCCCAGTTACAAAGATAAAACTTCAGCTCTAGAGCTGAAGTTTCCCAGTTACAAACTTCAGCTCTAGAGCTGAAGTTTTGTCTTTGTAAACTGGAGAACTTCAGCCCCGTATTCTGATGTTGTCTTTATAACTTGGGAACTTCAGCCCCGTATGCTGAAGTTCCCCATTTACAAAAGACAAAACTTCAGAACTGAAGTTCCCCAGTGTAACTGGGGGAACTTCAGCCCGTATGTTGAAGTTGTTGTCTTTATAACTTGGGAACTTCAGCCCCGTATGCTGAAGTTCCCCATTTACAAAAGACAAAACTTCAGAACTGAAGTTCCCCAGTGTAACTGGGGGAACTTCAGCCCGTATGTTGAAGTTGTTGTCTTTATAACTTGGGAACTTCAGCCCCGTATGCTGAAGTTCCCCATTTACAAAAGACAAAACTTCAACTCTAGAGCTGAAGTTCACTGAGGGAACTTCAGCCTGTATACTGAAGTTTTTATCTTTATAACTGGGGAACTTCAGCACCGTATGCTGAAGTTTCCCATTTACAAAGACAAAAACTTCAGCTCTAGAGCTGAAGTTCTTCCCTATTTACAAAGACAAAAACTTCAGCTGAAGTTCGCAAGCTACTTCAGGCCCGTCTACTAGATGTTGAAGTTTTGCGTGATTGCCTTTGCTACTTCAGCCCCGCATACTGAAGTTATGCGCAAAAGCGGATACGAATGTAATTTTTTTTACAAAGCGGATATAAATTAAAACGTGGCACAAAAAGTGGGTACGTATTCAAAAGCCCCACGTATAGAGCAGAAGACTACCTTAAGGGCCCGGCCCAGTCCAGCACATATGATTTTTGGTGTTTGGTCTGGGCTTGATCCGTGTTTTAAGCCCACTCCTCAGCCCAACCTGGTTAATTCAAGGGGTATTATCACTTTTAGCCCGCGCCAGAAATTATTTACATTTGGTAGCCGAAAAAGTGAATAAAACTTGTATAATTTTTGTATATAACATACAGAATGTATATGTATACAAAAAATATATAAATTTTATACATTTTTTCGACTATTATTTTTACAGCGGCCATACAGTATCAGTTTTCCTTAATTCTCAAATATGTTTTACGAGCTAACCCCTACCTTTAATTTTGTAGCGCTATTATTCTTCTTTTTCTTTTTTATTTATTATAATTATTTTCACATTGAGTTTGTACCAAGAAAATTGACAGTTTGGTTGACGCTGAACTTTTACATTATCTTTTTAGTTTATTTATTTTATTGTTGTAATTATTTTTTGGATCTAGGAGGTATATGTAAATTATAGCGGCTAATCACGAGCTTGATTAGAAAAGATAAAGAATAGAAACAAATGTAAACAGGGAATAAATCAATAAAAACAAGAAGGATTTGAGTTGTTAACAGTTGAAGTTACATTAATGATCTGATGTTCACATTAATACAGTCTAACATCTCTATAACAACCTTGTTTATTTCAATTTTTTTTTACTGTTATAGCGAAGTGCTATTATAGAGAACATATATTATAACATTACATGAAATTTGATTCCGGAAAAACTTAACTTTTATAATGAAGTGTTATTATATAAGGATGTTGTTATAAAGAAGTCTGATTAAATCTCTATTATATGTAATTCAAATTGATTTCATGTGTTAAATTACAAAAAATTGGGTGGAGGGGGGACACTAACTAACTAAATAAATAAATAAGGACAAAAAAGGAGTTCTAAGAGGATGGTTAATTGAAAGATGGTTAATTGAACAATATATATTGGACCCAGCATTGTAGTCACAAGATACAAAGGTTAATAAGTATAGTGATGTAGGGGAAATAATTAATTGTTAATTTAAGGGGAAAAAATAATAATTGAGACAAGAAAAGTATATTGAATCCTGAGTATAGTATCGTCTCAATTAATAAGTATACTGATTAATTCTTGACCAGAAATCTCACGTATGAGTCCTGAGTATAGTATCGTCTTTGATAAGAAGTTTTTTATCCCCAAAGTAGGATTTTCCAGGCATAATTCGAATTGGTCGGGCCTCAGTACGAATACAAAACATCATATGAGAAATAAAATAAAATAAAAAGGGTTTTTTTTTTACTTTTAATTTGCGTCAGAAACTATTAACATTCGGTAGCCGAAAAAGTATATAAAATTTATAATTTTTATATATAACTTATAGAATGTATATATACAAAAAATATATATTTTTTGACTATTAATTTGAGAGTTGTTATTTTCCCATGACGTTTTACACTGAACGGTCCTCTCCCCAAATCTCATTTACTCATCTTTTCCTCTTTTTCCAAACTTCAGATTTTTACTCTTATCTCTAAAAGATTATATATTTGTTCAATCTATCTGATAAATGCAACACCAAATTCTAGTTCACTCTTTTGTGAACTCTTGGACTTAAGAATTTACAACTTTGTTTGCTTTTTTCATTTTCTAAAATTTTCACCAGTTGGTGTTGAGTGGCTCAGAGAAACTTGGTGTAAAGCTCTTTAAGGTGAGTGTATATATCTTTCCTTTTAATACTCTTCTTTTTCTTGGTTTCATTTTCTTTTTTTTTTTTTTTTTTTTTTTTTAGAGGTTTTTTTTGGTGGTATGGTCATGCATGGCTGCATTCCCATAAGTAGAGGATGAAATCCTTGCTTGTTTATCCCGATGAGGGTTTATGAATCACTCAAACGAACCTTTCTAGCCGCATTTGAATCGACATTTCTATCTAAATCTGGGGAATTCCCATCGGCACTCGAATTGGCTAAATCTAGTATTTTGGAGGAAATAAAGATGTCTAAATCTTTGATTGTTTTCATGGCGAAAACAAGTCTCTTGATCAATGAGTTCACGCTCTATCCTTTTTTTTTAATTTTATTTTGTTAATCTTGAAGTTTTTTTCACTAAAGAAAATTGAAAATTTAAAGTTAAATATTTTTTAAAAATATAAATATGTCATTCTTTCTGGAAAAAGTGTCAATGTAAAATGTAACTGAGGAAGTATAAGTAAAGGGTAAATGTATTTGATGTAAATGGCACATTTGTAACTTCTTTGTTAATGTTGACTATTCACCGCTTAGGCTCTAAATTTGTTTTCACACTTAGTTGGCTTGCGTTTGTCTTTTACTGAGTTGTCAACATCAAATTATCCATCCCATAATTAAACACAAATTACACCCATAATTATTCAGACTAGCTTCTATTAGTACATTAATTTTGAAGAGGAGATTTGAAACAACGGTAAAGTTGTTTTTGTATAATATATATAGTTTATGGGTTCGAGCCGCAAAATCAGCTATTGATGCTCGCATCAAGATAGGCTGCCGATATCACATCCCTTGGGGTACGAACTTTCTTCGGATCATGCGTAAACGCGAGATGCTTCTTGCACCGTGCTGGCCTTTCTTTTCTATTAAAACGGTCAGCCTGGTGCACTAACTCCCGCTATGCGCAGGGTCCATGGAAGAGCCAGACCACAAGAGTCTATTGTACGCAGCCTTATCTTGCATTTCTGCAAGAGGTTGTCTCTATGGCTTGAACCCGTGACCTCGTGGTGACAACTTTACCAGTATTACGCCAAGGCTCCCATGTATTTTCTATTATTACATTCAAAAATATTCTTATTAGTTGTAAAATTTCCACTGTCTTTTTGCAGGATTTGTAGTTTTGAGAAAGAGTATACTAACTCATGGCTAAAGAGCAATTGGAAGTGCTAAATGCACTTGATGTAGCCAAAACGCAATTGTACCATTTCACTGCAATTGTGGTTGCTGGTATGGGCTTTTTTACTGATGCATATGACCTATTCTGCATTTCTTTGGTTACAAAATTACTTGGCCGCATTTACTATCACCGCGATGGCGCAACAAAGCCTGGAACTCTTCCTCCTAACGTGTCAGCCGCGGTTAATGGCGTCGCGTTCTGTGGGACCCTTGCGGGACAACTGTTTTTTGGGTGGCTTGGAGATAAATTAGGAAGGAAAAAAGTTTATGGAATGACACTTATGCTTATGGTACTTTGTTCTATTGCCTCTGGACTTTCTTTTGGCCATACGCCAAAAGGGGTTATGACTACCCTTTGCTTCTTCCGGTTTTGGCTCGGATTTGGCATTGGTGGCGACTACCCTTTATCCGCCACAATCATGTCCGAGTACGCTAACAAAAAGACTCGTGGCGCGTTTATTGCTGCTGTATTCGCCATGCAAGGTTTCGGAATTTTGTGTGGTGGAATGGTTGCCATCATTATTTCCGCCTTATTTAAGGCAGGGTACCCTGCACCAGCATATCAGGCCAATGCTAGTGCTTCTACTGTCCCTGAAGCGGATCTTGCATGGCGTTTGATCGTCATGTTTGGTGCTCTACCAGCCGGAGTAACTTACTATTGGCGAATGAAGATGCCTGAAACAGCACGTTACACGGCCCTAGTGGCCAAAAACGCAAAACAGGCGGCTAGTGACATGTCAAGATTTTTGCAAGTTGAAATAGAAGCGGAACAAGAAAAGGTAGAGAAGCTCGCGCAAGAAAAAGGGAACGATTTCGGGTTGTTCACGATAAAATTCCTTCGTCGCCACGGACTACACTTGCTTGGTACAACTAGCACATGGTTTTTGCTAGACATTGCTTTCTATAGCCAAAATCTTTTTCAAAAAGATATTTTTAGCGCCATTGGATGGATCCCTCCACCCGAAACCATGAATGCAATGGAAGAAGTTTACAAAATTGCAAGAGCACAAACACTTATTGCTCTCTGTAGTACTGTTCCAGGGTACTGGTTTACAGTAGTATTCATCGATAAAATAGGCCGATTCGCGATACAATTGATGGGGTTTTTCTTTATGACAGCGTTCATGTTCGCGTTGGCCATTCCTTATGATCATTGGACACACAAGGACAATAGAATTGGATTCGTGATCATGTATTCGTTAACCTTTTTTTTTGCTAATTTTGGTCCTAACGCAACCACATTTGTTGTCCCCGCGGAGATTTTCCCCGCGAGGCTAAGGTCAACATGCCATGGGATTTCCGCGGCTGCTGGAAAAGCGGGAGCTATAGTTGGAGCATTCGGGTTTTTATATGCTGCGCAATCCAATGATCCAAAGAAGACTGATGCGGGTTACCCGCCGGGTATTGGTGTGAGGAAATCTTTGATTGTCTTAGGTTTTATTAACTTTTTTGGGATGTTGTTTACATTGTTGGTACCTGAATCTAAAGGGAAATCATTAGAGGAAATGTCTAAGGAAAATGAGGGAAAAGATGAAAATGGAACAGCTCAAGTTTAAGTAGATCCTTAAAAAACAGAAATTAGCGACCCATAAATACTTTTAAAAAGCTTTTATGCTTTGTACTCTCGTGGTATATAACTCGAGATAAAAATTAGTTCCTTTTTAATAGTTTGTGGTCGCAATAAATGTTAATGCAAAATTAGTGTTCTCTTTTAAAGCAAATAGAAGTGAAATAATTCATGAACAACACTTAAACACCATTCCTATATAATAACCGTTCACTATAAAAAAGTTAAGTTTTTCTCGGAATCGATTTTTATATTATGTTTTCTATATGACCTCTATAACAATACTTCACTATAATAGCCAAAAAAGTTTCGAAACTAATATAAAAAAGTTTGACTGTATTTAGTTCTCTCTTCTTCATCTTAAATTTGCCTTTTTTTATAGCATAAGCTTGTCGAATCGAAATTGAAATACGAATTCAAACCTGAAAAGGGAAGTTCACAAAAACAAAAGAAATTCTACGAAAATATGGATTCAGCAATAAGATCCCCTTTTATATATATATATATATATATATATATATATATATATATATAAACAATGCCAACTTTAACTTCTCTTCAGATTTCAGTCAAAGATGGCCCTGAATTATGCTTATTCTGCCCAATGCTCTAAGAGTTATCCCTTGTTTGTTTCCATTATTCTAAGTGTAAGCACAGAATGGAGCTAGGCTAAACAGAAAATTACGTTGATCTTGAAAATTAATGGTATTGATTTTTTGACCACCGATTGTCCTATAAAGTCAAAAGTATTAATAATGGTGCAAGCAAGAGGAAGAGACGTATCCAAGTTGAGAGATATGTATTCACGTAAATCTGTACTCATCTTCCTGTAACATATATAACAATGTTATATTTTTTAAAAAATACGTAAATATATGTGTGTGAACTCATACTCAATGACTATAATAGTACAATTATTATTAGGTGCATCTCTACAAGTGAAACTGACAGTTCAAATTCCACCGTGCACAATTTTGTTTATATATATATATGTGTGTGTGTGAAATCACTAAAATTCAAAAAATAATATAATTTTAAAGCTACAGTCAAACCTCTCTATAAAATCCCTCTATAACAATATTTCATTATAAAATTTAAATTTTTTCGGAACTAATTTTCATGTTACGTTAAAATATATGTTTTCTATAACAACAATTCATTATAACAGTTAAAAATATTTGAAACAAATAAAATTATTATAAAAAAAATTTGACTATATAATTATAGTGGGTGATGGTACGAGACTAAAAGTTGAAAGATTAAACAAAAGTAAAACACGAAGTACCAAGCAAAAGCACATTCGTGCACAATTGTAAAAGCTGTCGCCCCAAAATGTTGACTTTGACTAATTGGGTCAAAGTCGTCTCTTCTACTGGCACCCTAAGTTCAGTTAGTAATAATGTCCAACATTTTGACCTATATTTGAAAAAGATTTTAATACTCATATAGGACCAATGATTAAAAAGGGAAGATATTCTTGCACTGAGCTTTTATTTCAAAAGTCTTATAATATTATAATCGACAAAATATATATTATTTTTATATAATATACATATTTTATACATATTTAATTAGAGAATATAATTATTTTTGGCAGATCGGTCAAATATGTAACTTACCCTTTAAATTCACTTCACATTCAAGCGAAAAATTTAGACAATTCAAAATTAGGGCGTTAGTTCGTCCGGTGGTAAAGATTAAAGAAAAAAAGAAGAATAATGGATTCAACTTGAATATATTGTTATCACTGATTATAACATGTTATTGACTTTATTCTAAGTTACAAAATATCAATTGCTTCAATTAAATGGGTAAAGGTTCAAAGTTATCCTTATACAATCCGAAATTGTTCAATTTTGTTTTTCATTGCATTTAGTCTATTTATACTCTTGACGTTAGCAAAATCATCTCGTATTTGCTCTTGTCATTAACGGATTTCAAGCGCAAAACGGATGAATGTCACGTTTCTAAATTTTTTAAGAAAAAAAGGGTCTAATTTATCCATTAACTTTGACTATAGTTTAAAATTATCTTCAGGTTGGAGTTACACTAGGGGTTAAATGCAAAAGGCAAACTTCTTTTTTTTTTAAACATTGAGGCAATATTAGACAAAAAATAAATGAAGGGGAAAAATTACTCAATTCTGTTAATATAAGGTAAATTCAGGTCCTTCTATAATTAGTTGCTTATTGTTGTAACATAACGTAAAAGAGCCCTATACAGTTAATGCACTACAGCTAAACTCAAGAATAAACACATGCATGAAAGAATCAATTATTGATCTAGAAATATGGTGAGTGGACAAACTGTTATATAGGTGTAATTAGAGACAGAGCTAGCCTATTAGGTGCAAGTTCGGTCGAATTCAATCGTTTTTGTTTAAACGATATATTTGTATTAGAAAATTCATTAAATATATAAAAAAAATTAATTACGAATTCAGTATCTAAGACGAGCTATAAGTTTCACGATAAATTCAACCAATAAACATATGACACGTGATTAACCACTTTGAGCTTTGATTTAAATTCAAGCTCACTAAACTTTGGTGAAATTTAGGCGAATTGGTCTGGATTGGAATTCCAGAAAAGGGAACCAACTGGCAACTGGAAACGTGTTGAAAATATAGATAGTGACAAACACAAAGACAACAAGGTATTTAATGGAGGAGTACTTGTCCGAAAGGGAAAGCTGTTGTACAAGAAAAAATATTATAATCAAATCTTTTCTATAATAACATTCCAACATAATAACACTTCTCCATATTTACGAAATTAATTTTTATGTTCTATTATAATATATGCTTTCTGTAACAGCACTTCATAATAACACGTTTGACTATACTACTTCCGCGTCTCATTTTATGTAAAAGCGTTTGATTGATAAAAAATTCTATGAAACTAAAGAGGAAGTTTGACGTATTTATAAGTCTGAATACATGAAAAGAAAACTAATCAGATTTAAAACAGTTGTGTTAGTAGAAAAGAATAAAGCAAGGCCTTTGTTTCTTTTTTTGGAACTCAAGAAAATCCACAGTCGCTACCATCTTTGTTACGATCTCTATTTTTTGGGTGAGCACTCTGTATGCACTGTATAATAAAAGTAACATACAAATCACATAGAGAATATAAATCAAATTAGTCAAGCTATGTGCGACAGACTCGACCAAAAAGATATTGAAGGAAGATCGATCCTAAATTATCCGTACGAAGGACCGCCCTTCAAACTATCTGGTTCATCCTCGTAGGATATAACGCTAGACCTTTGCGAACGTTGTTTTAAGACATTTGACTTCTCAGCAAGTCAAAGTAAATTAATAAAGGCTGATAGCCTTACATCAACTGATTGAGACATTCGAGTGGAAGTTGAAGTGAATCGCCATTGATTTCTCACATATTTACCTTGCACTTCTAGAGGATACGATTCAATTATTTAACATGTCGGTTTATAAGTAATTTATTTATGTAGGAATTAATAATCCAGAGAATGTAATATAATGTAGAAATTGTAAAGATTAGTATCCGAGATTGTAATGTAAGAATTAATACTTTAAGTGGTTGTTTGGTTTGAATACAACTTATGTCGGGAAAGTTATGCTAAGATAAGTTATGTCGGGATTAGTTATTTTGGTATTATTTTTTATCAATTGTTCGGTATGTTGTATTAAAAATGACAATCGCATAATTTCTAAGAAGAACGTACAAGTTATTTCGACACTAATTACCCCATCCTCTACAAGGTATAAATTATCCCGGAACTAGTTTTAATCACAGGATAATTTATACCAGGTTTGCTAACCAAACAAAATATTTAGGTAGTATTAAATTTTTATACCAACATTATACCTAGAGGTGTCTAACGGGTGGGCCGGGCCGGGCTGGGTTGGGGTTTTGCTGAACCCGACGGGTGGGGGTACCGGGCCGGTTACGTGTTATAGTTAACGGGTTTAACGGGTTCGGGTTAATCCGGGTAAAAACTTAACCGTATGGGTTAGGGGCCGGGCCGGGCCGGTTAAGTGTTTTTTTATTTTTTATTTTTGTACAACTATTGTATTTTATATTAATATATAAAAAAAACAATGAATATGAAAAAAATTGCACTTATAAATTGCAAGTGCAATATGTATTTCAAATTTCAAAAATTATTTCTAAGTTACAACTTACAAGTTACAAATTAAAAGGTTTACATTTGACAAGTAGTAAATTCAAAGGTTTTGCATTGCCCTTGTAAGTTCTTCATAATCAATATGAACTGATTGTCCTTCTTCTGGAGTGTTAAATTTAGATGGGTTACCATGTGTTAATATATCTCCAAGTTCCTCGTCTTCAGAGCTATCAATATCTTCACGTCCTTGATTTCTTCGTTCCGATCTAGTCCAATCTCTGAAACATACTAAAACTTCCAAAGCATTACTTCCCAATGAGTGACGGGTGTCTCCTAGTTGTTGTCTTGCTTGACTAAATGCACTCTCTGATGCAACCGTTGAAATTGGTACATTCAGTATGTTCCGAGCCATAGCTGAAAGAACAGGAAATTGCTTTTCATTCTCATGCCACCATTCCAACGCTGAAAATTCCTTTGTGCGAATCTCCTTTTGCTTCAGCAAGTAGAATTGAAGTTCATCAATGTTCCTGCTACTGGTTTGAGTTGTAGCAAATGTAGAAAAAATATTAAAACTATCAACTATTTCATCATCATACAAAGTATTAGAACTTGAAGAAGTGGTACACTTCATAGTGGGATTAACATTGGCTACATTATGAGCAACATCATCAACTATACTTGCATAATATGTATATAATTTTTATAAATTATCATTTAGATTGTTCTTACAAGTAAAAATATTTGGGGTTTCAGTTGATCCAATCTCCATGTAAGTATATAAAGCATTGATTAATTGGTGACAATCGGCCATATTAATAGAAGGATTTAAAACAGCTCCAATTAAGTAAATCTGAGGAATTGGAAAGAAATATTTTTTGAATTTGTCTTGAATTTCTTCAACAACAGCAGTATATTTTTCTTTCTTCTTAAATTCAAAGAGTAGAAAAGCAATTTCAGCTATATGTACTAAAACCATTATAACAGTAGGGTAGTATGCTCCAGAAAACTCAACAGTAGCTATATAAAATATATGTAAAAATTGAACAACATCATTAATGACCTCCCAAGTAGCAGATGTTAACATACAGTTTCTATCAGTACAATGCGCATTAGCAACTTCAGTTATTGAAAATCTATATTTGTAGCAATATTTTAAAAATATGTAAGTATAATTCCACCTAGTAATAATTTCGTCTGGCGTGAATCTAGGTTTAAGGTTATACTCGGTACACTTATTCTTAAATTCCCTAATTCTAGATTGTCTGTTATTTCCTTGAATAACACCAACTGCTCTTCTAACATGAGTAATCTCAGTTGAAAATAAATCAAGGCCACTTTTAACAATTAAATTATAAATATGACATGCACACCTAACATGAAAAATTTCTTCAAGTGGTGGTTGCAAATGCATTTTTAATAATGAAATTGCGGCAGTATTGTTAGAAGCGTTATCAAAAGACATACACAATACTTTTCTGTTAAGATTATAAAATTCAACAACTTCAGAAATAGTGCTACTTATAAACACAGCAGTATGACTCTGATCTTCATCATATTTAAAAGCGATAATACGTTTTTGCATACAAAATGAATCATCTATCCAATGACATGTAATTGTCAAATAATCATTTCCATTAACAGTATGACCAATATCAGAAGTTAGACAACGTATTTATGTTTGATATTGTCCATGCAATCTAAAGATATCAGATCTACAAGTAGTTCTAGGGATACCTTTAAATAAAGGATTATAAATCCTTTGAATATACGTAATAAGATATGATGAAGAAGCAAAAGAAAAAGGTAGACAACCCAAAGCAATCATTTTTTCTAACTCCTCACGATCCTTCATTTTATCATAATTTATAAGTCCTCCAGTAGTAAGGTTAAGAGTTGTTTGATTTCCATCACCATCCGAGCCCCATTCTATGAGATGATCAACTCTCATATGTCTATTAACAGTCCCAGTCCTCCCTAAATTTCCTCCAGTCATATGTTTAAAATCAAGTTTACAAAGTTTGCATCTAACTCTGTCAGTATCTTCAATTATGTCAAAAAAATTCCAAACCTTACTTCTTTTTCTATGATTAGTAGTCGGAGCCACACGTGGTCTACTACTAGCACCACGACCACCACCCCTTGTAGCAACTCCAACACTATCAGGTGTAACTGGTAGCCCATCTTCCATTTCTAATTCATTATCTTCTATTCCAAAATCTTCTTGTAATTGTTCATAATCTATATTATCATTAGACGATGTTTCAGAAACATGTGTAAATGGGGTATTACTATTACTACATGCTCCAGATGATGAAGAACTACCTCTTTTTTTTATTTCCCCTACCAGAAACTTTTCTACACGCTCTTTTAGCAGCATTAAGCATATTATAAAAATTTAAGTATAAGCAAAAATTATAAATGCAAATAAAATAGTTAAAAAGAGAAAGAGTTGGAGGGAGTGCACCAAATTCGACAATAACTTGAGCACTTGATGATTACGCAATTCCAATGTTACCACGAAGAAACGTCAAGTATTTCAATTTTGAAGTTCAATTCAAACTTCAAAATCCGAATGATAAAATAACTTTTACGATAAATTAAATTCCAAAAAAAAAGCCAAATAAATTTAGAAGATGAATTGAAGATTGGAGAATGAGAGAAATTGAGATTGAGAAATAAGAGATGAGTGAAGAAATGAAGAAGAGAGAGGGGTGTATTTATAGTTTTAGAAAAGGTTAATTTTGTAAATTGAAAAAGTGTTAATTTTTAAAGAAAAAAGGCCCGAAAATGGCTATTCTGCAAATTTTCCCGTTGGGCAACGGATCCCTACAAAGGTGATCGTTGCCCTATTTTAAGTGGGCCCCACAAGTAAAAAAATTAAAAAAAAAATATATATGGCCGTTGTACCGGGCCGGTCTGGGTCGGTTAACCCGATAAAGTGTACTGTTCACTTTAACCGGGTTTGACCGGTCCGGTTAACCGAAAAAAAAAATAAACGGGCTAATCCCCTCTACCCCTTCTACCCAGCCCCACCCGACCCCTACATACCGGGTCGGTCCGATTTCGGTTTTAACCGGTCTGCGCCTGTCCGGTTCCTGGTAGGCCCGGCTCATTAGACACCTTTAATTATACCTTCTTATATCTCATACCAAATATTACCTAATAGTATAAGTGTCATAATGCAGGGTTATGATATAGGAATCATAATGTATTAGATATTATTTATTATTGGATATTTATTTTGTTGTATTAAAAATTATTATATAGTAAGCTAGGTTGTACACCAACAATCACTACTAGAAATTCGCTAAACACCGACTAAAAATTTTCGATCAATGTTAGCCGGTCAAAAAAAGCGACCAAAAACCACCCAGGCGTTGGACGAAAACTGGAAAATTTTATATTTTTTTAAAAATAAATACCGACCAAAGTTGGTCGGTAAATTGGTCAACAAGTTGACCGAGCTAGTCAGACTTGCTTAGTCAATGGAACTTTCACATTACCGACCAACTTTGATCGATAATATGGAGCCAATTTTTTAAATTTTAATAATTATATTATTATTTAAAATATTTTGTAAAACCTAAAGAATTTAGATTTTGAAATTACGACCAACGTTGGTCGGTTAATGCAGGGGAAGCATTTACCGACCAACGTTGGTCCGTATAGTTTATTTTCTGGAAAATAACCGACCAAAGTAGGTCGGTTATTAGGTCAACATTGGTCAAAATTTTGAATCACTTTTATATTTAGTATCTAAATAATATAAATATAATCTGTTAACACTTTTGTAATGCAAATAATGAATACACCAACATACACTATAACATACTATATATGTAGTTAAAGTAGTACAATCAAGCGTGTTATATATATATAGATATAGGTCAAACGTTTTATTGTTAATATTCAACGATGCATCTAAGTAAGTTATAAGTCGATGAATCAATTTACAAATAGATATATTTGATGATAAATTATATATACTAATTAAGATCTTCACAAGTCTATCCCTAAAAGAATCCGAGCAAGTGTGTATGGGAAGACCGCTATAGCGCGAAAGTGGCTGCAAATTTTCATCATAAAGCTCGCAAGAGATTGACAGATGCTTTCTTCGATGCTAGAAAGAAGAACAAGAGGCCTAACTAGTTACTTCAGAATTTATGGGATGATTTGCAAAGGTAATGGCTTATCGCAGATTTCTTAGAGAGGAGCGAAAAAGGAAAGAAAGCTCGCGCATCCGAGAAGGGAGGCTCCTTGGATACTGGAGGTGCGATCAACATAGGGACAATAAAAAGAAGATTGGTACGTAATTGCTTAAATTATTTTACTTTTTTAAGTACATCTATTTTGTTTATTAACTAAATTAATTTGTTTTCAGGAAAAGAAGTTGGGGCATCCACTGAGCCATGATGAGCTATTCAAGGAGACGCATATTGTAAAGAAGAAGAAAAAGACGAATCAAGAAAGGTGGGTCGAAGGCCGAGCCTCAACTGCATATGTAAGCTTTCAATTTTCTTTAAGTATTATAATTTACTTTTATAAGAATTTTGAAATACTGATTCATTTAAAATAATATAGGGTCGCTACTAAAGTAACGTGGAGGAATTTATTCGCAGTCATCCAACTGGTGAATTGGGCGAGCCAACCCAACCTTCAGACGAGGATGCTGAAAGAATATGGTTGGAGTCTGTTGGCGTTCCAAAATGGGGGAAGGTATACGAGCTTCCTACTAAAAAGTTCCATCGCTATAAGTGTGGAATGCAAGGAATAGGGACATCCTCGCAAGGCGAACAACTTAATGGGGAGAGCCTCTCCGCTATACCGGAGACTGTGACAAAGCTCACATCCGAGCTAGAAGTGGCCAAGGAAAGAGAAAGGGTTAGAGATGCTCAATTCCTTGGCATGCAAGCTTAGATCAGAACTCTCCTATCTACTGGAGCTTTTTCGTTGCCCCGGTCTCGTGAGTCATCGCCAGAGGGTCGACCTCCACGTGATCGTTCCTCCCGTTCTGCTCGTGATCGTTCCTCCCGTTCTCCCCGTCCTCCACAAGACCCTTCTCTATACCGTTTTGTAGATGAAAGTTCATCACACAGTGATAATGATGTTTTACAAAACATCCCTTGACTTTTATATACTTTGAACTAGACAAACAAAATCAGTTTTGAACTTGTTGTGATTAGTTTTAACTTGGTTTTGGATTGTTATGTTCAATTGAACTTTAATTTGTTAGGTTTAAAGTATTTATTGAATTTTTGGTGGTTGTTGTTGTTGTTGTTGTGTTGTTGTTGTTGTTGTTGTTGTTGTTGTTGTTGTTGTTGTTGTATTGGTATGCTGGCAGGTGGTGTAGCTACCAAAACACGCATTTTATGTCAAAATTAAACCTAGAAAAATCGACCAAAGTTGGTCCCGACAAAAGTTGGTCGATTTTTAATAAAAAAAAAAATAACTGCAAATGACCGACCAAAGTTGATCGGTATTTATTAAAAGAAAAAAAGTTTATTGACTATTACCGACCAAAGTTGGTCGGTATATTACCTGCACTGTTGAGGTTACCGACTAACGTTGATCGGTAATGTCAAATTTTAATTTCTTTAAAAATATATATATTTTCAGTTACCGACCAACTTTGGTCGGTTTTTTCAATTTTAATAATTAATAAAAAATATAAATTAAATACACCGACTAGCTTTGGTTGGTAAAATTAAATTAATAAAATATATTTCCGACCAAAGTTGGTCGGTAAATCATTTAAATTCTTCAGATGGTCGTTTTAATATTCTGACCAACGTTGATTGGTATATTAAAACGACCATCAAAATACTGTCCAAGCGTATTTGGCCATGTTTTGGTCGATAATTGGCCATAACCGACTAAAGTTGGTCGGTTTTTCTAGTCGGTATTTAGCAGATTTCTGATAGTGAACGTAATGTTCAACCAAATGGGAATCAGAATTTTAACTTTATGGGCTTTAAATTTTAGAACGACGATTTTAAATATTAGTAACTGAATTCTAAATTTAATATCTGCATATATTCTATGAATATTTTAACATAAATATACTATTTGAGCAAAAGTTACTAGGTTCGCTTATAATATTATCTTATAGATCTTATTGGACTGACAATTTGGTTAATTTCTTAATCACTTAATGGTCCACACACTGGGATATAAAATATGTAAACATGTATTTACTTTTCTTTTTGAAGATAAAGAAAGAGACCCAACTTCCTGGAAATTGCAAGTAAGGACTTTTTGAATGTAAGGCTAAACCTTTGACTATACATTTATTTATTGTGTTTATAAATAATAAAATCTCTAATGAGGATAAATAAATATTCACTCGTGGCCTTTAATTTACTACACTCTTGAGCTAGCCTTACCATATTTCACTCTTTCTTTTAGCTCTGAAGAACCAAAGTTCTAATAGTTTGTCAAACACACACATACACACAGCAAAAGAGAGAAAAAAATCAATTTTTTTTTTACTAAATCCCGTATTTTTTGAGATCGTAGTTCAATTGGTTAGAGCACGCCTTATTAAGGCGAAAAGAAAAATGGTGAGAGCTCCTTGTTGTGAGAAAATGGGTTTGAAAAAAGGACCATGGTCACCCGAAGAAGACCAAATTCTCGTCACATATATTCAAAAAAATGGCCATGGCAATTGGCGAGCGCTTCCTAAACTAGCTGGTAATTGCCTATATATTCCAATCTACTTATGTCCTTGTTTTAGTTTACGCGACTCTATTTTCTTTTGCAGTTTATTCCAAAAAGCTTTCGAAAATTAAAAACAATTTAATTTAAACTTCAATCTTCTTTTCTCTCTCTAATGATAAGCTCTTATAGCCGGGACAAATGCTATGTTGTGTTTAGAACCAAAAATTTCTTGAAACAGTCTTTTTGAGTCGAGGGTCTATTGAAAATAACCTCTCTATCCTCTCAAGGTAGGGGTAAGATCTGCGTACATAATATCCTCTCCATACCTTACAGCGTGGGATAATACTGAGTATGTTGTTGTTGTTAGAACGAAAAATTTCAAAAGTCTTATAACTATACAAATATTGTGACATGTTTAACATTAAAAAAATTTAAATTCCGTGCCGAGACAAATATGATTAAATTTTGTGAAGAATTAGTAGAAATGTATAGTGGAAGGTGAAGAAAAATGATGTATTTAATGGATTTTGTTAAAGGATGAAAACCCCAGTTTTGGATTATGCTTTTCTTGAGATTTTGAAAAGTAAAACTCAGTTCAAGGGCTAATTTTCATTATTTCGATTATTCAGGATTATTGAGATGTGGGAAGAGCTGCAGACTCAGGTGGATGAATTACTTGAGTCCAGATATAAAGAGGGGAAATTTCACCAAAGAAGAAGAAGATACTATCATTCACTTACATGAAAAGCTTGGCAATAGGTCAGTTTTAGATCAAACTTTTCATGTCATATCTTATATTCAAACCCTACGAGTTGCCCAGTTGGTTTGGATTTGAGATCAAATTCCCGCTTAATACCTTATGTGTTGAGTCTGCCGCACAGGGCTTGCCTAGTACAATTTTTATTTCCTGTGTGGTTTGAAGGCTATTATACAGGGGGAGGTTTACCCAATGCTCACAAAGTACTCACCACAGAGTGCTCACCCGAATGGCAGAGGCTGTGGCAGAGGTTGTAGCATCTGCGGGCTTCCCTTCTTACCAAAAAAATATATCTTATATTCAAACTCTTTTCTTTCTCGTAATTTCTATTTCCTCTTTTTCTTTGATATGATGTTGTTTGACTAAATACAAAATTTTGAAAACTTAAAATTTCTAATTTAAATATGTTACTACAAATTTATAATTAAGAAAAAGAGTCTTGAAGTAGCGAAAAAGTTATCTGGCCTGTAGATTTAAGTCGTAAAAGCAACCATTAATATTTGTACTAGAATAAATTGTTAACATCACACTATTAAAAGTGCGGTATATCTTCGAATCCTACATATTTTATGCACCGAGTTGTACTTTATAAATCCGTAGTCACAAGAGCATATCAATTAAGAGTAGTCACATGCACACTTCCACATCTCTATTCTTGATGCCCATGGCTTTTTTTTTTTTGGTTTCTAGGAAGTATTAATCTAAGTATAGATGTGAAAAGATTCGATTAGATAAGCTTGTAAATATAATATGAATTAATTCCTTTGGCAAATCTATGCATAAAGTGTTAAAAATAAATGCACGTGACATGATCCCTATCTCCTTAGCTTGACAATATAATTACATTTAACTAACATCTCAAATCTCAATGCAATGCTTAAATTACAAAGAATTTTATTCTCCTAGGCTAAATAAAAATTAATTTCTTGATTTTTTTTTTTGTTGCAGATGGTCAGAAATAGCATCAAGATTACCTGGAAGAACAGATAATGAAATTAAAAATATTTGGCACACACACTTGAAGAAAAGGCAAAAGAATTATCAACCTCCTCGTAACTCCAAAAGACACTACAAGAAGATCAATTCAGATTTCAGTACTTCCATCCAACACGAAATAAATAATTTTGGTCATCCTCCTAACTCGTCACAAATATCGACTAGCGAAGTGTCAACCGTAACAGCTCATTCATCGTCAGTCATCACACCCGCGACAACCGATGATCGAATAATGATTAAGTTGGAAGAAATTATGGACTCATCAGAGTATTTCACCGAGATGCATGAGAGTTTATGGACGAATGAATTAGCAATTGACAACAATATTTCCAATTTTGTTACTGTGGCTGGTGAAGAATTTCAAAGTTTGGACATGTTTAATACAACAATGGAGGATGACATGGACTTTTTGTTCAACTTTTTCATAAGGACTGGGGATTTGCAAGAATTACCAGAACTTTAAGGGGTCGATTTGGATTTTATCATTAATTTGATATAGTGTTATTCTTGCTAAAAGGTGGCCATTTTGGGGAGACGGCAAGTTTGAAATTTCATGTTTTTTCTTAACTATTGAATATGGAGAGGACCACCAAAAATCTGAAGTTAGTGCTTTTCAGCTAGGATATTCTTTTTTTATATATTATTTTGTTTCTTTTTGTCAAAATAGGATATTCTTTTATTCTTTTGTTACTTGTACTTTATTTTTAGTTTTGAACTTTTTTGTCTTTAGTTTTAGCATGTAGTATAAAGTTGATAGTGATGGCAAAAGAAAATGAAAAAAAAAAAACTAATTTGACTATAAACCCAATTGTTATTGAATATTAACGTTGCAACTACTCATTATTCTTTTGCATTAGGTTAAAAGAATTATTATAAAGAAACCAAATTAAGGGAGGTAATTATAATATCATAAATCACAAGAGAGGTCAGTGTGGTAAAGCAAAACCTAGGGAAGGTTGCTGAATTATCCCTATATATTAAGAAATTCATTAAAGATATATAAAAAATTAACTATAAACCTAATTGGTATTGGATAGTAACGCTATAACAATCATAAATTTCAAATTTTAGACCCGCCTCAGAATAACACATTACTAAAAAGTCAGTATTTTTTTATTCTCTCGGCATTACAAATCCTAACATTACTTTACATAGCATAAAACATAGGATTTGAGTACATTACATTACATTTGATTTTACATTCTTAGTCATATTGTTGCCTACCAGATCTAGCTCCTGGTCCAAAAACATTCAACTCATCCCTATTATACTTCAAGCTCCTTGCCTCTTGTCTCGAAATCTGGTACGAGTTCATCAGAACTTCCTCGGGCATGGCTCGGATGGCGGACAGCCTCCCGGCTAATGGGCTGGTCATGGCGTTATCATTGGTCTTGAACGTGATGTACTCGAGCCCTTGTTCTCCTGCCCTCTTCACTAACGCGAAGTTTTGAGGCACGACGAGTAGCTGACCCTGCCTTACCTCGTCGTCAAAAACGGATCGCCCGGCGTTTCCTACCACCTGAATTCGGCCACTTCCTCGGATAATGTAGATGACTGCGTGTGCGTTCATGTTCCAGTGTGGTGCCACTATAGCATTCTGCAAAACCATGCAACAATGTCACACATAACCTATATATACACTGAGTAATAAAGCGTAAGTAAGTGCAAAATATAAAATTGAATATTTATATTTTCAATATTGGTAAGTGCACAGGTTATACATGATTATAATATAAAGATTAACAATACAGGAAATAGTAATGAATATTTTATATCGACTGTTTAGTTGGTTATATTAAAGTCCTGATATAAGAGATAATGAATTACCCGGTAGAGGGTTCCTCTTTCAGCACTAAGTTGGAGAAAGTTAAGGACAGGAAGAGTCAAACCATTGACCGTGCTAATGCGACCACCACGTGGATTGTACACGTCAGCTCTAGTA
>MDKI01057800.1:0-94217 GCA_005239505.1 Nicotiana paniculata | reverse complement strand
CGGGTTTTCTTCTTCTTTCTTTACTTTTTCTATGAAATATCAAAACGAAAACAATGTTAAATCATGTTCTCTTTAATTTTTGTTTAGGTTAGGTTGTTTTCATTATTTCGAGTATTTGTGGTTTCTCCTTGTTCTTTATTTGGATTATATGTTATTTTCTGTATTTAAACCTAAACTATTTTTGTTGATTTACCGTTGGTTGCATTAATTTATTCTTTCCATAAACTCTTCTTCTCTTTGCTGTCTTGGTACGCCAGTGACAGATGAAACCATGTTAGTATTGTATTTCTATTTTGTCTCTTTTTCCTTAATGATCTGCCTCTAATGGTTTGCTAAAAGAAAAACTAGGTTAATCCTGTTTCTATTAACTTCTGATTTATATTAGCTTATTATGTTATTCAATTATTATATCAAGGACAAAGGAACTGAACTTGTTATAACTGTTCTTAGTCGATTCAGCTTGTTCCATTTGTGTCCTCTTGAATTAACAAGCATATCTTTTAGATATCAGAATGATCGGCCAAGTTTGAATTTTTCTTTATTGATAAAACAAGATTCTGTTCATTTTTATGTGATTAGGTTAGGGTCATATTATGGTGTGAATTGTCTCTATGATTCCATGATTATTTTGCTTGGACTATCTGTTGTGTTCTCTGCTTGCTCTTGATTCATAATTAGTGAGTAGATAACCGTTTGAACGCACTGTTTCTCAAGCATAATTGTCTTCGATTAGTTAATTGATTAAGAAACTAGTTAATCTTATGCCCCAAGTCTAACCTAATTAACAACGGTTTGTAAAAAGGATTCTTGTTAATAATACCAACCTGGGCTATTGACACCTTGAATAACCAGCCAAGTCCTAGGTACTAATTAAGATAATTAACTAGGTTTGATCAATTAACGCAAGTCAACTAACCTAAGTAAAAGAATCAAATTGATTAGTCTTAATTACACTAAGATCTAGTTAATAATACTTATCAGTCCTAATTTAACTAAGAAACCTGATTAAGGATAATTAACTAGAGTTAATAATAACCCAAGTAAGTTACCCCAGTTACTTAATGGTAAATTCAGGGACTCTAAGGGGTACATTAGGTAACTCAGTTTAGGAAATCAGGCTCTTAAGGTTAAAAGGGTATTTTCTAAAAGTGGAAAGTTCTAGAATAGGGGCAGCTGTCCCAAAGATAGGGTTGACAGCTGCCCTATGTACTATAGAGTGTTATTTTTCAGCTTTGGATAGGGAATATTCAAACGAATATCCCATTTCCAAATATCTCATAAATAGACCCTCTTTTTGGAGATGAAAGGGGTTACCTTTTTTACACTCTTTGAGCTGCTGGAATACATAATAATCCTTATTCAGAAATACTTTTCCATTAAAAAAAAAGGTTTTGAAAAAGAAGAGTATTATTAGAAAAAAATCTGATTTCCTTTTTGAAAACAAGTTCATAAATAGAAGGCCTAGTTCAGCTGCTATCTTATTTTTTGGGGATTTTGGATTTCTGGAAGTTTCCTTCAAACATTCACACTCAAGATTTCTGGGTGTATTCTTGCTGGACTGTCTGGTTTTCTTTGGGTTTTTGTTTGCTGCTGCTGATTTCTCTTCCTTCTTGGTGTTCATTTTTCATACTTGACCTTTATTTGGTCAAGTCTCTTTGCTGTCTTTCTCTTAAAAGGTATGTATTAACTCATCTGCTCTTAATGAAATGTTGAACTGGAATCTTCTTTTTCTTCTCCCTGATTAGACCAGATGTTCTTGATGAATGAGGTTAATCCTTCTACTTTATATAAATGTGACTGTATAGATGTCTATTAGCATATTAATGAACCTGTGAATGTGATGAATATTGTTTTGTTGTTGGTATTTCTTTGTTGGAATATTCTGTATATTTCATGCTAAAGGTATATAAATGTAGTTGATAATTGTAGTTCTACCTCCTTAGAATAAGCCGCACTAGGATGATTGAATCTGGCCTTTTCCATGGTCAGATTCTTTCCCTAAGAGTGCAGAAAATATGCTTTCAATTGAGTCTCCTTGGTCAATAAAGAGATTCAACAAGCAAGTCTCTAGATAGGGTGGCATTAGCATTAGGGTAGATGAAATTGACCTTTCAATGGTCATATTCACCCCATAATAGCGCGCAAACCGTAGTATAGATGGCTGAAATTCACCTTTTAAAAGGTATTAAAATATGCATTAAAGAGGGCATAGAGTTGAGAAGTCAGAACCCTTGAGTAGTCTGATTCATCCTCCGAAATGCCTAAAAATCAAAGTCATAATACAAATATGAATCAAGTGTTACGAAAATGATTGTTAGGGAGTTGAATCTGGTCCTTTCCATGGTCAGATTCACCCTATAATGATGCCTAAACGGTTATAGAATAGATAGATTATCATTACAAAAGGTATTAAGACAGGAATCTAGACCCATTAATGGTCAGATTCATATATTAAGAAATACCTAAGAATAGTCAAGTCACTGCACGAATTAAGGCCATAATCTATTAAATGATTAAAGGTTTGACGGGTTTGCATCCTTGGAGCTGGACTTGACCTCTTTTATGGTCAAGATTCATTCCGAGAGAAATGAGCAAAAATAGGTTCTGTCCTTTAGAATCGACACTATCGCATGATTAGGATTAAAATTGACCCAATAATGGTCATGTTTGACTAACAACATGCCTGGAATGTATTTGTTAAATTAGTCGTCTTGTGATCAAGAAAACAGACGAAAAATACAGATTCCAAAGACTCTGAAGGCTGGCTCGCACAGGAGCAGTTCTGCCCCTCTTTATTCTTGTTACTCGTTGTTTTCATCTTTTAGGATATTGTATTTCATAAGGAAATGAGGATGTAATACTATAATTCTTGTATTTTTAGTTGTAAATATGGACTGTAAACTATTATTTTAGCTTTTCTTTTCTTCTTCTTCTTTTACTTTTCTTGCTAAAACCAAATCGGGCCAGCTTGATGAAACAACCCATTAGGGCTTTAATCAGGTTTAGCTCCCTAGGCTATTGGGCCATAAGGGAGTAGGCATGCCTAACAATTAAAGTTATTTGTTCTAAGAAGTAGTCAATAACAGTAGTAATTAGATCAAAGCATGAATTTGTACTCGAATTAGCCTATACGAAATCTCTTCATAATATTCACTGAATTTCCAGAATCAGTTACCTTAACAAAAAATTAGTAACTCAAAACATCTTTTTGATTCATCTCACATTCTGCAGCCTATCTGAAATAGATAAAGCTTAATACATATGAATAACGAATTCAAAAGTCATGTATTTAGACTACTGGAGTTGTTAAAAATCGTTAAGTTAGCAAATCGAAATTGGTAAAAACTATTTGTACCACGTTCTCTTTAAAGTTATAAAATTCTATTTCAAAGTTTACCAAATTCGAGCAAGATCAGTGACCAAAAAGGGGTCTTGCTTATCTGTATAAGCATATACAAATATATATATCCATGAATGATGTGTATTGTGTTAGAATATTCCTACTTTTGTTAGACTGAAATATGGACTGTTTTAAGTCTTGCAAAACTTTGTTTGTTGACCTATCATGAAGTACTCAAATTAATCAGAGGCTTCACCCTTATTGCAAAATTAGTCACAATTAGGATTGGCCAAAGAGTTAAATGATAAATTGGGCTAAATATGGCCATAGCCCAAAACATGTTACCTTTAGGCTTTTGAACATCATTTTAGGTAATCCTTAGGTATAATGAATACCTTTACTTTGAAACTTGACAAAATTGATCATTACCCCAAAATTACAATAAACTACACTAGGGAGTGACAACTCATGCCCACGACCCTTAACTCTAAATAACTAATAAAAATACACATAGCAATCACGGGTGCATTTCATGTGACATTTTTGCCATGTGCTCAAAAACAACAAGTGTACGCCATCATAACTTGTCCAAGATAAATCCATAAATGTCCTAATCGATCTTAAAACTAAAACGCTCTTTCGAAAATAGAAAACTCGAACATCGCCACAAATGGGCATTATAAAACCGTCACGGCCATAGTCTTGACTACGTAATCTACACGCGGGTGCGACAACTCATGTCCCCGTCTTCAACTTCAAACTATAATAAAAATCACATGTTGTAACTGCGGGTGCATTTCATGTGGCGTAGTTATAATGTGTCCAAAAAACAAATAATTGCACGACATTTTGACTTATTTCAAGATAAATCCATAAATATTAAAAGTGGTTTAAAAAGTGAAAAAAGGCTAAAAAGCACAATAGGTTTAAAATATGTAAATAATTAGATAATTAGGCCAAATATTAATAGTTAAGTGACCGTGCTAGAACCACGGAATTCGGGAGTGCCTAACACCTTCTCCCGGGTTAACAGAATTCCTTATCCGAATTTCTGGTTCGCAGACAATTTAAAATAAAGTCAAAATTTCCTCGGTTTGGGATTTTAAAATAAAATGGTATCCTGGAACACCATAAAAATCTGGGTGGCGACTCTGAAATTAATAAATAATCCCAAAATCGAATAATGTCACTTAAAGCGGAAAAACTCCCTTATTCAACCTTACAGGAGGAAAAATGAGGTGTGACAAAGGCGAACAATTGCCAAACAATTGGAATGTATCGCCACTCAAGACATTATTGCTAAGGTATGATTTTATCTTTTTTTCCATTTATATACGAAACTAACTCGTTGCAGGTGCTCGATCGAAGACGACGAAACATCCTTCAACTCGAAGACCTTAGGGTTTAAAGCATGCGTTGCACTCTTTTGTCCTTAGATCGGGTTTTATCTCAAATGGGTTTTTCCGGCAAGGTTTTTAACAAGGCAACGATTATATGCTACCTAAGGGGGATTCAACAAGTATCCAAGGCTTATTTTAAATCAACCTCGAATACTGGGGGCATCACCTGGGCTAGAATTTTCGAGGAAAATACTTCACACCTAAGAAGGTCTCGATAAGAAAACCTTGTAATGGGCCAAACAGTCAAAGGAACCGTGTCCGTATAGAATAATCAAGCCTCGAAGGCAAAACATGTACATATGTACGAGCTATTTAAAGAAGCACCCTTTCTATTCAACACTTTGTGTCTTGAAGAAATTTGTTACTCCATACTTATAATTCTACATGAGAAAAGGCTCAAGAGCCGAAACATAATCACATCTCGATAACTCAAGGACAATCATCGATAGTCAAAACGTTCTAATCATGTAAACTCGAACCCCTAAGACCTCAAAGAGTTATTCCTCGACGTAAAGGCCAAGGCCATCGCACTCGGGGACTAACATTTCGAACAAATTCAAAACATTACCGGGAAACAATTCCAAGGTACATACCCGAAGGTTACGTCCATATTAAAAACTACAAGCTACGGCCAAAATAACGCGGCTCGGAGACGTCCGACTTCCTCCATAAACTAAGGCCTTCAAATACTTCGAAAAACTGGTTAAATAAGGCTACCCTCGGCAAAGCAAGGGCTTTTATAAAATCAGCCCCCAAATAATCTAAAGGCTTCAATAACATCAGCCTTCGAGGTGTTAAATCACCTCAACACAAATGAGATAGGAAAATCTGGGTTCCGATCGTCGAACCCTCGAAAAACCCAATGAGTATAAAAAATATATACTAAGGCATTAATGTTTTTTACTAAGTCTTTAGCCAAAGGGAAAAAGCATAGCCGCTTCTAAAGAGACTAATGGCCGATATAAAAGAGCCTAAGGGCCAACATAAAAGAGCCTAAGGGCCGACACACTAAAGGTTCGAAATTGCATCCTATACGAACCCAAGGGTTCGATCACCCCGAGCCCAAACAAACATATTGAATATGGTTCGAAGGGCTGTCATCATTCAACACTAAGGGTATATATCCCGAAGGTTCAAATCTTATTCGAACCCAACCTCGTCCACCTCAAAGGAACCATCCGAGATAGAATCTCGAATGCATCGTTCGAAGGATGAAATTAGTGCAAGAAATTGTGAAGGAAAAAATACTAAGGATCCACTCAAGGAAGAATCTCGAATATGCAGCTCGAAGAATAAAAATCAAGAGAAATTGCGAAAACATTTAAGGAAAATTCTTCTTTATATATACATTAAAAAGATGGTATGTACAAAGAGTTCAACAAAAATAAATACAGAGATGAAGTCCCTAACTAAACTGAGGGAACATCCCCGCCCTTGGGGGAAACATCTCCTCCCGGAATCGCTTCTACCTCGGGGGAAACTTCCCCCTTGGAGGTGGTCTCTTCATCGGCCCCCTCTTCATTTTCGGACCCGCCCTGGCCGTCTTCGGTATCATCATCATCATCAGAGAATATGAGAAATCGGGCATCTGCTTCATCCGCCTTTGCTTGGGCTATCTCTTCGGAGATATCGAAGCCCCTATCATGTACCTCCTCGAGAGTCTCCCTGCGAGATCGACACCTGGCATAGTCATTACTTCGCTTTTTCTAATCAGAAACTTCTCGTAGCTCCATTTGAGCAGCTTCGGTGTCCTTCAAGTATACGAAAATGGATTTATTAGCCGTAACCTGAATCTTCTTGGCCTCGACCCTGGTTTCAGCAACTTCGGCTTTGGCCTTGGCAAGATTGACTTTGAGCTCAGAAACTTTTTCGGCCTGGGCCGAACTTCTCTCTTTGGAATTCCGAAGTTGAACCTCGGCAACAACTAATTTTGTCAGTGCATCCTCCTTCACCGCAACCAGGAGGTCCATCTTTTCTTTCCACTAGTTGCAATCAACTTTGACCCGGCCAACCTCGCCTCAAAGATGCTCCAACATCTCCACCTTCTGCTGAAACTGATACATCAAAGTATTAGCCTCTGAAGTTGGGAGGGGAAGTCCATAATTTTTCAAAACGTTAGTTACCTGCTTCTCCAGCTCGTCCTCATATTCCCGAGCCTTGGTCAACTCCGACCGAAGGTTTTTAAGTTCCTCTTCCTTTTGGTCACATAGGATCCTCAGGTCCTTCTCCTCGCCCAAGGATTTGTTTATATCGGCCTCACATTGGCTCAGCTCGACCTTAAACTTAGTAAATGCCAACAAAGAAAAGGAGCGATCAATCAAAGCAAGGAAGAAAAATTGCAACATTAAGAGAGTTGCAACATCAAGAATCGAGTCTTACATTAGAGAAGATATGTTGGGCCTCTTCAAAGGTCGAGGACGCATCGATGAAATAGGCATCATCGACCCAGTGAAACAAACCTGGAAAGGATCATCCTCACTAGGGGCTCCACCTAACTCGGGCGTTTTCAGGGCCTGAGGATACCTTATGGTTTCTTCGGAGTAGGCCCTTGGCAGGTCGCCCGAGGCGCTCTGTTCGGTCGTGGGCATCTCAAAACTTGCTTTCTTTGTGGTACTCGTCAGAGGCTGCAGAGCAATTGTAACCTCGGGCGATTTAGGAGCTTCGTCTTTTTCATCTTTTGAGGTCTTCCCACCTCGGGGTGTGATCTCTAGCTCAGAAGGTTTAGCAGCCTCGGCCGATCTTCTGGTTCGGGTCATCAGAGCCGAATCTTCGACCTCGTCGGCCTCTTCATCGAAGAACTAGTGGACTAAATCTATATCCACATGAACGGCGTTCTTCTTGCACCTCCGAGCAGGCCCCACTTTATCTTGTGGGTCCTCGTGCTGCGAAGCCCTTTTCCTTTGATTATCCTTTTTTGGCTTCGGGACCGGGGACTCTGTTTTCTCCCCGAGAGGGGCCGGTCTCATATCGGAAAAATCATCAATGCATGCGCAAATAAAAACCAAGTGTAAGGAAGGAAGACTCTTCAATGAATAAGGGAGTGTCGAGGATTTTACCATGGTGTTTTTCTTACCAGCCTCCCTTCGACAAGTCACGCTACTTGCGTTTATCATATGAGGAGGTAGCATCCAGCTTACGGACCCAGTACTCGAGATCGGGGACTACATGGGGCATCTAAGGGACCACTGCAAATAAAGGAAAGAACGTCATGCAAAAAATAAATTCAGAAAGATGCTAAGGAAACATGCTCCACTTATGGTCGAAGTTCCACTTCTCGGGGAACGACCTTTGTTCCTCGGAGATGACATCGGAGGTCCTCACTCGGATGAACCGGATCATCCAGCCTCGATCCCTATCCTCATTATTATTGGCGAAGAAGGATTTGGTCGACCGACGTTGGAGTTAGATTAGTCCTCGGAAGCGTTGAGGCCGGTACAAATGAATGAGATGGCTAAGGGTGAACTCGAGCCCCTCGGCCTTGCTGATAAAAAATCGGAGCATTATCACTATCCCCCAAAAAGACGAGTGGATTTGACCAAGGGTAACCTGGTATCTGTTGCAAAATTTGATCACAATTGGATCGAGGGGACCCAACGTGAAGGGGTAAGTGTATACACATTATTACCCTTCCACGTGGGTCATAATATCCTCTTCACGAGTGGGGATCTGTATCATGACCTCGTCCCCCCAGCCACATTCCTTCCTCACGGCATCAAGATGTTTCTTTGTTATCGAACATATGTATCTCGAAGTGTGCTCACATCGACCGGGAACATCAAGTAGATTTTCGACGATGAAGTCTTTCTTCAGGGTACAACGCCAGGAACGATTTCGTGAAGGGCCGGCGCCTTACCACCGGCCGGATGTGAGGAAGAAGAGGATGTTCCCTCTTTTTGAGGAACAATTTTAGAGGTTTTAGCCATTGATTCTGGTAAAAATAGGCGGAAGGAGATAAGATTTGGCGGTTTTTAGTGTTAAGAAAGCGGAAAAATTGGTGGCGGAAGAGGAGAAAAAAAGATTAGAATAGATGCAAATGAGAGTAAAAATCCTCATTCAGTCAAATGACCAAGTATTTATAGGAAACCGACGACCGTTCGTTGTCACAAGTGGTCGACCAGTGCTGACGCACATTTAATCTTTTTGGGAAAGCGAACTGATAAGACGTTTCGGTCACTTCAACGCTTGCGTCATGAGGGTGATGTCATCATCAGAGACTTCGAAAATTCGAAATTCAAATCGTTTCTTATCACTTAATTCTAAAAAATGCGGGGACTATCTGTATTCGGTCAAAATCAGGTACGTACGATTTAAGAGGCTCGAGAGGTTACCCCGAGACAAAGCTTGAATGAATTAAACAAGTTTGGTAGACCTAGCTCGAGACTAGTAACATAATGCAAGGTTCGAAGGTCATAACACTTAACATTAGAGGCCGAGTAAAACCTACTTCGGGACAATGCCATTATAGATTTATAGCGGAATGGGCAAGATTCCCTCAATGACACAAAGTTCAAGGTGTAAATCTCGGAACAAATTTGTACGAATTCGTACAAATCGGTTAGAGAGCTGTGCAAATTAGTTTCCTTGCCAGAAATAGGAATGTACCTTATTTAGGACTCCCCTATTATATAAATGGGAGACCGTTCATTTGTAAAGGATCATCAATCATTGACAAAAAATATACAATCTTACTTTTTGTGTTGATCTCTCAGAATTGCTCTTTAGTTTCTCTTTACTTTATTCTACTGTTCACTTGAAGCCTTCTCGAGGTTGTCTTGGCTCGAGGTCGAGACCTGCTCCTGCACTGGTTTGATCTATTTTGCTCACTTAATTCACACACTTATCTTCTCGATTATCAATTAGTATTGGATTAAATCACATATCTTTTAGACCTCAATATAAGTTTAATTGTTACTAAGATTTTTAAGGTAAACATCCTCCGTCCCAAAAACTGATACTTTTCGGAGATTGGAGAGTCAATTTTTTAATGTTGACCATGAATTTGAATATAAAATCTTTAATTTTTTAAAATAAAATTTTTACATTTGGAAACTACAAAAAGATTTTATAAGTCACAAAAATTAACAATTCAAAAATATTTAAAAAGGTATATGAAAAAGTCGTAGTCAAATAATAATTCATTTTGACTCTAAAAATTCGGAAGTATCATCTTTTTGGGACGGAGGAAGTACTAGTCATTATTGTCATAGCAACATCATGATGTGAAATTTTCTGTTTTGTGCATTGCACATAACTGGATATTCCGCTACTATTTCTAGTTTATTTATCTCTGCGATAAAGTAGCTATTGTTTCAGTTTTAAAGTTAGAATTTTTTTTATCTGGTTAATCCCTTGGTAAACCACACAGATTTCTTGTTTGAGTGTCACTGCGAAAAAAAATGCTAAGTTGATATCTATCCTAGTTAGATTTTCATTTTCATTCTCATAACCTTGCCGGTTTCAGCTGCATCCTATATACTTTGAAGCATCTGGTATTCTTATCATCTCAGGAAGTATTTATTTTCATTCCTTTTTAGGTTTAACTGAAGTAGATTAGACTAAATGAAGTATAAAGTAATCTGCTTGGATAAAAGTGAGATGAAGGTCTTGTTCTCAACAAATTTTCGTAGTCCGGAAAAATAAACTGCAACAAAAATAATACGAAGAAAAAGAGATTTTATTGATAAATATTTGTGAGTATAATTTTATGTATTTCTTGATTCTCCTCTCTAAAATTCTCCATGGTTCGAGGGCCTGAGAAGCGCCTTTCTCGAATGTAGGACGATGCAGACCTCATTGTGATGTATTTAATCGCCAAGAACGTCGAGCTACACTTTGTTGTTACGGGTTGATCTCCGGGAGGAACTCCATTGATCACTCATTTGCTGAAGAACTATGCACTTGATGATTGATCTCTCTGTTTGTAGATGCCTTCACCAATTGCGGAATGTTCTTCTCCAACTCTGAATGTCTTGAGAGCTATGTAACCCCTCTATTTATAGTTTTAGAGAATGGACAATCCAGCTACACATGAACTCTCTTGCTTGATTCTGATTGGCTCATGTCATTTTAGCCACTTGGCGACCTGTGGTTGGTTCTTGCTTTTTGACTTTGATTGCCACATCATTTAACACGTGGCGTCATCTTTTTGGATTGTAGTTTGACTGGATATGTCATGTCACTTGACACATTGCATGAGTCTTGGCCTTAAGATAATGAACCTTGGGCTCGAAAATAATAAAATGGACTAATTTAACCTGTAAAGTCCAAATTAATTACTTAACCCAATTGAATTTAATCCAAATTTTGTATGAATTAGACCCATTAAATTCTATTTATCTACAAATACCCTATTTCAAGGCTTGTAGGGATATAGGCTTGCGAAAATCAAAGAAGAGACTTGAAGTACAAGGGAAGACAACGTCTCTTTATGACCCCCTTAACCAAACTGTCCGATATATATACCATCTTGTTTTCCTCTCCATTTTTGAGAAGAATTTGGTTACGTCAATTTTCTTTGGTAAATACCATAACATCCACATTGCACTATCAACATGGAACTAGGCAGTAGATTCCAAAAATAATACTGCTCGAAACTAGCTCTTTATGGGTGTGGATTACCAAATTTGGTAAGAATCCACTTGAAACCCATTACGACAAGTTAGATCTCCTTCGATTCAGCAACCTTCTTCTCCAATTTGAATTTTGTCTCAAAGTTTCCATATAGGACTTGCTAGTCAACTACTAATCGATTTTTATTTTTGAAGAAAAGTTCTTGTTCACCAAGCTAACAACAGCTGACTTAACACTTCTATAAATAGAAGAGGTCCTAGAGCGTTTTCCATGAAAGTTTTCTGCAGTTCGTCCTTTTGCTTTGGCATCTATTTACAGCCTGTGCTCCTCAAAAGAAAAATTTGCATCCTGGCATAATAGGAGCATCAAAAACACAAGCTGCTTGATCCTTTTGATGTTAAACTCTCGTAGGAATACGGATATAAGAAAAATCAGAGCAAAATACATTCTGTACCTCCTCAGGTAACATTTAAACTTCAGTTCGTAATCTGCCGTTTTATATTACTCAGATTTGCACGTCTGTGGAATAATGTTCATATCTCACTGTCAGAGACTCCAAATAATGCCGCTTGATTCTGCTAAAACAAGACACGGAGGGCTGCAACATATCCAAGAACCGGAGCAAAAATCCTTCTGTACCATCTTAGGTAATATTTCAAAAAAAATTTTCAAGTGCTGCCGCGTTTGATCTTTCGGCTTTGCGCGTCTTCACAAAAAACTTCATATCTTGGTGTAGGAACGTCAAAATCATGAGCAGTTTGCAGCTACAGAAACTAGACTCGGATTAATACAATATACCAAAAATTTGGATCTAAATTCGTATTGTATTATCCCAGGTGAGCTTCCTAAACTTGGTCCAAAATCTATCGCGCTCGACATTTCAGCTTTGCATGCTCTTGCTAAAAAAATGCATATCTTAAGATAGGAGCATCCGAACTACGAGTTATTTACACCGTTGGTAAGAAGACTCAGTGATACACAACATCTATAAAAGTCGAAGCTCCAGCCTTTTTGATCCAGACTTAACCAATCTTTATTTAATCAAGCGCCGAAATCGCGAGGACTGTTCGGGCAACATACTTCTTTTTCCCTCCTTTTTTTTGTTGCAGGCTTGGAGAAGATATACATGGAGAGTTCTCCAATCCACATCATTAGAAGAAGTGGATGATCGCCACTCCTTTTTTTTGTAGGGAAGAGGTTTATGAAGCATACGATCCGTCGAGATTTGGCGGAGAAGTGCACATCACAATGCTCAACCATCTGCATTGAAGCGTCGTGTCATTGACACCGAGGACTCCCAAAATATTTTCTTTTACAGGATTTTGAGAGAGTTCCAGAGATCTTGATGTCCCTAGGAAGTGTGAAGACTCGGCCGATCGTCTTGAGAGTTATAGCCCCGATCCACTATTAACTGTTTCCCCCTATCTATTTGTGCTATTATGATTTGCCAAGATGTTTCGTTTTGGTTTTTTGGAGTGTTTTGGGATACTTAGTCCCTAAAACGGGAGCTTAAGCCTTAAGATTTGGACCGTAGTCGGAACTGTGTGAAGACGACTCTGGAATGGAGTTCCGTCGGTTCCGTTAGCCCCGTTAGGTGATTTTGGGCGCAGGGACGTGTCCGGATTGTATTTTGGAGGGTCTGTAGCTCATTTAGGCTTGAAATTGAGAAAGTCAAAATTTTGAAGATTTTGACCGGTAGTGAAAATTTTGATATCGGGGTCGGATTCCGATTTTGGAAGTTGGAGTAGGTCCGGGTTGAATATGATTTGTGTGCAAAGTTGTGCTTCGCGATCGCGAGGATATTTATGCGATCGCGGTTAAGAAATCACTGGGCAGATTTAAAGTATTCAAAATCAAGGGTTTATATCATTTTTCACCATTTGGACTTGAGAGCTCGGAATTAGGCGATTTTTAGAGGGATTTTCACGTGGGTGTTCGGGTTAAGTGATTCTTACCTAGTTTTGGTTTATTCCCATGATTATTTCTTTAATTTCATCATTAAATTAGTGATTTGGGGTGGAAAATTGAGAAAAATTTGAGAAAAATTCTTAGGCCGAATTTTGGGGTTTTGATCGAGATTTTGGTATCGAATTTGAGTAAATTTGGTATGGTTAGACTTGTGAGTGAATGGGTGTTCATAATTTTTTACTTTTACCCGATTCGGTTGTTTAGATGGTGTTTTGGACGTTTTTTTAATTTTCTGGAAATTTTTCAATTTTTCAAGGTGCATAGATTATATGTATGTAGTGTGTTTTAAATTTTAATATTCAATAATACATGACTGATTTTGATCTATTTACTTAATTGTCTCTCAGATTAACAATGGCTGCTTTCAATCCTCTTACTGCTATTCTTACTCAAAACAAACTTGAGGGTCCGAATTATGTTGATTGGAAACGAAACTTGGATATTGTCCTAATTTCTTAAGAGTACAAATTTGTGCTCGATGAGGTGTGTCCAGAAAAAACTGGAGATGATGCTACGAATGATGAACAAAAAGCTTACCAGAAATGGGTTAAGGCTGATGAGATGGCACGGTGTTACATTCTGGCATCTATGTCAAATGTTCTGCAACATCAACATTAATCGATGGAGTCTGCTTATGACATTCTGAAAAATTTCAAAGAAATGTTTGGAGATAAGAATCGTGCAGCTAAGCAGACTGCCATGAAAGCTCTTCTGAATACTAAAATGGTTTAAGGTTCATCGGTTTGGGACCATGTTCTGAAGATGATTAGTCTTCAACTGGAGGTCCTTGGAGCTAACGTTGATAAGGATACGCAGGTCGAAATGATCCTGCAAACTCTGCCTGACAGTTTTCAGCAGTTTCGCCTGAATTATAACATGAACAAAATGGATTTGCCACTTGCGAAATTGCCGAATGAGCTGCAGTCGGCAGAGACTATTATCAAGCAACAAGCTCCTCCCGTGGCATTGAATTTTGAGGCAGGTTCTTCTTCCAAGCCGAGAGGCGGGCAAAAGAAGAAAAATGATAAAAAAATCCTCAATTGGTGGCGCAACTGCTGGTGTGAAAAGGCTAAGGGCAAGTGTTATCACTACAAGAAGCCTGGGCATCATAAGAAGCAATTTCCGGCTTATTAGGCCAAGCTGAAGAATAAACCAAGTGATTTACTTCTACTTGTCATTGAAACTCTTTAGCGGATGTTTCTACCATGTCATGGTGTGTAGATTCGGGAGCCACTAATCATGTCTGCACTTATTTGCAGGGGTTTCAGGTAACACGGCGGCTAAGTAGAGGAGAAATCAATGTTTATCAAGCAGATGGTTCGGCGGCCCTAGCTTTAACATTAGGAAATATTAATATTTCGTTTGGTAGTGATAGAATATTAGCTTTAAATGACATATTATATGTACCTTCCATTAGAAGAAATTTAATTTCGGTTTCTAGTGCTATGAGAGATGGTTATGACATTAATTTTCATGACATTGATAAATGTGTTATTACTCATGATAAATGTTATCTCTCTTCGGCTACATTGATTAATGGTATTTTTATTGTTGACTCTATTCCTAAACCGTTACAACCTAAAGAACTGAATTATGTCGATTTAGAAAATAAGAGAAAACGTTCTTCTGAATTGAGTGAAACATATTTATGGCACTTGCGTTTGGGTCATATAAATATAAACAGTTTCAAGGTTGGTCAAGGATGAACCTTTAAGTTCATTGAAAGTGGAGACACTACCAACTTGTGAATCTTGTTTAGAAGGAAAAATGACAAAACGAAATTTCCCCTCAAAAGGAAATCGAGCAAGTGATAGATTAGAATTAATTCATTATGATTTGTGTGGTCCATTGAATGCCCAAGCAAGAGGTGGTTTTGAGTATTTTGTGACTTCCACAGATGATTACTCAAAATATTGATATATTTACTTGTTGTGTCGAAAATCTGAATGTTTTGAAAAGTTCAAAAAATTTAAGACAGAGTCAGAAAAGCGACATAATAAATATATCAAGACACTACCATCTGATCGTGGTGGAGAGTACCTCTCTGGGAAATTCATTAGTAATTTATTAGAATGTGGAATTACCTTTCAATTATCTGCACCTGGAACTCTACAATAAAATGGTGTAGCTAAAAGAAGAAATAGGACTCTTATGGAAATGGTTAGATCAATGATGAGTTATTCCAGTTTGCCTTCATACTTTTGGGGACATGCCTTAGAAATAGCAAATTACATTCTGAATTTATTTCCTTCAAAGTCGGTACCTTTGACCCCTACAAAATTGTGGACTGGGCGCAAGCCTAGTCTGCGGCATATTCGAGTTTGGGGTTGTCTGGCACATGTGCTAAAAGGGAATACGGATAATTGGAGGCAAGAATGGATGTATGCGTGTTTGTGGGTTATCCAGAAGGGACGAAAGGTAGTTTATTCTATTATGCTAAAGAAAAGAAGGTAATTATTAGCACAAATGTCAAGTCTCTTGAAGAGGAATATATGATGAACCATGTTCCTAGAAGTACACTTGTTTTACAAGAACTTAGCAAATGAATGGAAACTCAGTCATCTGAAAAACAAAATGACTAGATGCAAACCCCTGAAGTCGATTTTGACATACCATTGCATTTTAGTAGAGGGAGAAATGTTAATAGACTTGATGTCCCACAAGAACAAGTGCCTGAAGTCATACTACCACAAAGTAATGGGAATTATGTTGAGCAGACAGCACAAAAGGAAGAAGTCGTTGATATCCCTGTGGATAACATGGAGACTCAGGTTCCTGATAATGATGTGGTTCAACCACAAGATCATATTGGTGTAGTTGCAACTGATGTAGTGCGTAGTTGTAGTGGGAGAGAAATAAGACAGCCAGTTTGTTATACGCTCTTGGGAGAATCATTTGATAGGATCCCTAAGGAGCCAACTTCCGAACATGTCAATTACGACCAAGCACTACATGATAAAGATGCTGATAAGTGGGTTGCTGCTATGAACTCAGAAATGGGGTCTATGTACTCTAATCAAGTCTGGAATCTTGTAGAACCACCTAATGGGGTTAAACTCATTGGATGTAAGTGGATCTATAAGAAAAAGAGAGGTGTATACGGAAAAGTGTAAACTTTTAAAGCAAGTCTTGTAGCGAAAGGGTTTACTCAAAAAGAAGGGATCGACGATGAGGAAACCTTCTCGCCGGTAGCCATGCTTAACTCTATTAGGATTCTCTTATCCATTGCTGCTCATTATGATTATAAGATTTGGAAAATGGATATCAAGACAACGTTCCTTAATGGAAGTCTTGATGAGTGCATCTATATGATGCAACCGGACGGTTTCGTGAAAAATGGCAAGGAACATATGTTGTGTACGCTTAAAAGGTCCATTTATGGACTAAAACAGGCATCTAGGGCATGGAACACTTGTTTCGATAAGGAGATTAAAGCTTTTGGTTTTAATCAGTGTCTTAACGAGTCTTGTGTATACAAAAAGTGGGATAGGGACAAAGTGACGTTTTTAATCTTATATGTGGATGACATATTGCTCATAGGAAATAATGTGGGCATATTGGGTTCAGTTAACCGGTGGTTTTCCACACACTTTGATATGAAAGATTTGGGAGAAGCGACTCATATCCTTGGGATCAAGCTCTTGCAGATCGCAAGAAAAGGATATTAGGATTATCCCAGGCTCTTTATATTGATACAATACTCTCCAGGTTTAGCATGCATAATTCCAAGAAAGGATTTCTCCCTTTAGGCCCATGGAGGCTTTCTGGGGCGAATTTCTAATTTCTTGCTTTAGATTTAATTTCATTAGCTAGATTATTTCCTTGTAGTTGTATTTATGTTATGTAATTGATTTTGGCCAGATTTGGGCCATTCAGAGTCGGATTTTCGTGGAAAGAGCGTTGTTTCGGATTTATTTGAGCTTGGTTCGAGGTAAGTGGCTTGCCTAACCTTGTGTGGGGGAACTACCCTTAGGATTGGTACTGTTTTGATGTATGAGCATCGTGTACGTGAGATGACGAGTACGTACACATGCTAATTATTGTAAAAACCCGATTTCTACAAAGTAATAACCTGTTTTCCCTTCTTATTTGAATCTTATCAGCATGTGTAGTATCCTGTTAGACTAAAATAGCATGCCTACTTGCCTTAACTGTTTATCTGAATTACGTGCAACATGTTTAGTGAATTTACTGGTCTTTCCTTAACTTGTACTTAGGTTGAATTATAGGATTTCGTGTTGTAGTTATTGAATTCTATTATTTGGCTGCATATTTACTTTGGGACTACAGAATGGTATTCGGGGAGATCCCCCTGTCTTGCATATTTACTTTGGGACAACGGAACGGTATTCCGGGAGATCCCCCTGCATATTTACGTTTGGTACTACGAGACAGTATCTCGGGATATCCCCTGTTGTATTTCTGTGTACTGAGCTGTTGCCTTTTGTGATTTCTTTCTTGTTAAATTTCAGTCTTATTTTTCTGAGATATTTCATTCTGCCTTGCTTTACTCTATATATATACTAGTAGGGCCCTGACCTGACCTCATCACTACTCAACCGAGGTTAGGCTTGGCACTTTCTTACGAGCCTCATCCACAATTGAAATCGCTGCTTCCGGAGACTTCAAGGTACATCTGCCTGCGCCCGCAGTTCCTCGGAGTCCCCATCTACCCCCTATGTTCATTTTCCCTCTTTTTTTTTATAGACAGTGATGTATAGAACAACTAGGACTCGTGGAAGCTTGTGACTTATAGTGTTCCGGATCTTGGGAGTATTATGTATAGTTCGGGAGTTGCTTATTGTATATGCCGAGCGGCATCTTAATTTCTTATTTAAAATTATCTATTAATGTTAGTCGTAAATGTTCATGTCTCTAGTTTTTTTGTTTTTCGCAAAGTGTTAGGCTTACCTAGTTGTAGATACTAGGTACCGTCATGATAAATTCACGTAGGGAGAATTTGGATCGTGACAGGAAGATGCATTGCGAGAGAACCACTTGTCCCTTTGTTGCGATTGGTGAGAGAGACACATGAAGTGTCCTTTCAACATCGGCGACGAAATCCCTACTCTTGGAGGCTCGGAGAGAACCTATCTCATCATTGGTGAGTGCAATATGTACCATATCGCATCGTTGTATGCTGGAGAGGAAGACAACTGGAGTAGGCCTTTCCCAACTTCGGCAAGCAAGCACCTGGCGCATCTCTGCCGATTTGACTTTATAGCATTTCATGCTCTCATTGAAAAAATTCTATCTCAACCTAGGGGTGTCCAAACTGCAATCCACTTGATTCTACAGAATCAAAACTTGCACCATAGAGTCATATCCTAAACTTAGATCCAAATTTCATCAGGACAGGTCAAAATGAACTTTCAAAGGCGATGCACAAGTCTGTCATTTCGGCTTCACAACACTGCATGATGTCATTGGAACACACATATCTCAAGCTAGGAATGTCCAAATCGCTAGCCGTCTGTGCCACTAGAAATAAGACTCAGAGATAAGGAAAGCCCCAAAATAGCATGGAAGGATTCCAAGAAGATTAGCTGCAGCAATATTTTGAAATTGACCCATCTGTCTGCCGAACTTGCTATTCAGCTTTGTGCACTTTTATGGAAAAATTTGTATCTCGATCTACGGGTTTCAGAAACATGATACATCCATGCTTCTGGAAAGAAAACTTTGAGTCCTGCAACACCTGAAAATATCGTGGCAGAACATCATTTATATTGGCCGCAATATTATTTTGAATTAGCTCCTGATGTCTGCGTTGCTGTCTTTTTCAGCTTCGTGCACTCTCGTTGAGAAATTCATATCTCGAGTTTCGGTCTCAATTCAAGATAAATTCATGAGGAAGTGGTAGCTATTTAGGATCTTCTCCAGCGTTGTCAGAATTGCGAGCCGTTTGTGTCATTAGAAAGAAAACACAGAGAGAAGGAAGAACCTGAAAATATCATTGGATAATTCCTTTTGGACTGGCTGCAATAATTTCTTGAAATCATCTAGGTGTCTTCCATGCATTTGTTTCTGCTTTGCGCACTTCTGTCGAAACATTCATATCTCGAGCTAGGAGACTCCAAATTGGGATCCGTTTGCACCGTTAGAAAGTATACTCATAGATCTTCAATACATATGATTTTCGTGGCAGAACTCCTTTCGAGATGGAAACAAAAATTTCTCAAAGTCTACCTAGCTGCAGTAACTTTCAAATTCGTGTAGTTCCGGCAAAAAAAAATCGTATCTTGACCTAGGGGCCTACAAATTGCAAACGATTTGTGTTATTAGAAACTAGACATCCAAATCTGCAACTCATAAAATATTAGAAGAACAATGTCTTCCAGATGAACTGCAATAGTTTTTCAAAGTTGATCCCGTCGTCTGTTGAGCTTGCTTTCCAGCTCTATGCTCTCTGAGTTGTCCTACAAATGTTTTTTTTCTTCTTGAAATTGACTCTGCAGTCTTGCATATAGTAGCTTTGGCTATCATGCATCAAAAATCTTATCTCTTCATTTATTTCTTTTGCGTGCTCGCAAAGAAGCTCAAAGGGTCCAGATATCAGACCGAGGTGTCATACAAGATGCAGAGCCATCCCTTCACCAACTGTTGTACTTGATTTGTTGATAGTCTTGGAGTTCATCCATGGCGGCTCCCATGTTGATTGGGGCTTTGAGGATGGCATCAAATGTGGAGACGTCATACAGACTTGGAAAAGCATTTAAGATGCGTCAGCAACAAAGCCCAGTTTACGATCATCTTCATGATTTAGGATTTTGTATAGAAAATGTCTAGTTCCTGTCGCGCCCCCCTTTTTCCTCTCCTTTCGGATTAGTCAAGGTTTTTGACATTATTGGGACAACTCATTTCCTTTTGGTAAAAGGGATGTAAGGAATTTGAAGAGTCGCCACCTAACGAATTAAGATGCGTTAGGGCACCTATTACGGGTCATTTATAACACTAATTGTATAACTAGAGATTGGGTACGGGATTGCAGTTACTTCAAGGGGAAGGTGTTAGTCACCCCTCAAAGTCCACAACTGTGGGTCCCGACAAAACTTACTTTGTGAATTAGTCAAGTAGCAAATAGACAGTCTAAGCACACATACGTAAAAATAGATTCTTAAACAGATAATCAGTCGAAGCACACATATGTAAATGGGATGAAGGGATCCTAAGTTGTTTATCCTATAGGATCATATCCATGCAATGCCCGGTAATCACATCCTCAATGAGGGGCTACACGTGCATTAGCGCACATGTCATCCTATCCTTTTTCTTCCCATTATCCCACCCCTTAGTGGTTATTAAGCGAGTTTTTATTAACGAACTCTAAGCGTGCTGTTACCCTTCCCTTCATTGTGGTCCCAGAGGAGTTTAGGACCTCTAAACCTGGGCAGTTCTAGACAATCCTAAGGTATTTAAAAGGCAAAAATCTAGGCGACAAACAAACAACATGTAGGACAAGCAAATAAGTGAAAAAGAAGTAGTTAAAAGGCTCATGTTTACCTCCACATGTATATAGGCAAATAAACAGCTCGTCTCAAACACAGATTCAGATAATTTTAGAAAGAATCCTAGGACAGGATGTCTAGGTGAACATCAATGCACAGAACACCGTTTTAGAACTAAGTGGCAAGGTCCTAGTTAATTTGCCTACTGATTTCAAAACCTGTGAGACTTAACAGTAAATAATCAAAAATACAGTTTCCAATTTTATACAAGGAGATTAATTACATAAGGCTTGCCTGGGTGTGGGACTATACCCGATCACAGTTACAGGAGCTATTTAAACAACTTGAGATAATTCAACTTATGGGCATGCTCATCTAGGTGATACATATTATAAAGGTGATTTATACCAATTTGTGTTTAGAGACATGATATCTGTGCGTGAGGCTGTTTTAAACCCTTTCATGGGCAGTTATTTATGTAGTCGAAATAGACATGATTCAGACAAATGCAAATAGAATTCCTAGAACATGATACTAATGCATACAGGGATGACAATTTTTGTTAAGGTAGGATTATTTAGTAGCAGGATTTCTAAGTGACAGTTTGATGCAGAACCAGAAATTGAAATAGTGATATATGATATGCGATATGCTAAAGCGATAAACATGAATACCACTAAAACAGGATGTCTAGTGCACATGTTTGGCATGGTTTGAATGCAAATAGACACAGCCATCCTAGAGTAAGTTTCTAATGCAAATTTGCATTGTAAATCCCAAAAACATGATTTCTACCCAGCTTTACCCAAAGGATTATATAGCTACCCTCCCTTTTCACTAGTTACCCCAATATCTGTTTACAAATGATTATTACAGATCCGAATTGAATAAATTACACAAATGAGATACAAATTAAACTACAGGGAGCCTGAAGCAGGCCCAAAGCAAAACCTGAGACTACCAGGCCCTTAGTAGTATCAAATACCAAGGATTTCATATCCAAATTTGTATCCAGGTGTGTCAGAGTTCCCTAAGGACCTCAAGGATCCCGACCAGTGCTCACACCCAGACTTTTCACAACAAAGATTGAGTATCTGCAGTATGGAATGGCCAGCCCCAATGTGTCAGAGCTCAGAGGAATCTCAAGAGGATCCCAAGGCAGTACACACACTGAAGGGGCAGAACCTATGGACTTAAGAGTGAAGTGAGGGTGCTTGACATAGTTTTGAAAGATTTAGTGGAAAAAAAACAGTATAGAGATGACTCTAGGAGTGAAAAGGTTTTCTAAAATAGAAACTAGTTTAGTAGTGAAAAAAACGTTTGAGAAGAACACTAAAACGCTTTTGAAATCAGTAAACAATCAATTGGTCATAGAACATCCAGATTCAGAAACACTCAATAAACAGATTCCACACAGGGATGAAGGGGTTGGGGACACATAGAATTCATATTAAAGGAACACATGACAGGGTACCGGGTGGCATATAGACAACAAATGCATAGAACACTTATGAGCTTTATAGAATTAACAGGTTTGTCATGATGGTAGGTAATTGAGACATAGAGCAAGGATGCAGTAAAGCCATGTTGAAAGCAAATGGGGTACTGGACAGAATCAGACACACACGATTGCCTTAAGATATTAGGTAACTAATATGATCTCATCAGTAAATGGGAATAGGCAAGGGGTAAATAGACATGCTGGACAAAATCACACAAGCATTTATAGTTTAGACATGCTAATCACATACTGTGCAAAACAAGATTTAGACATGCTAGATAAAGCAGTAGATGGACAAATATAGTTTAGACATGCTAATCACATATTGAACAAGACAGTGCTAAGCAAGACAGTGAACAAGAACAAGAATGGAACTCATAATTGATGAACTTAAGGCAGTAATGAAACACATAGGGTTTAAATTTTAAAAATAATCAGGGACATACCAGTTAGGAAGAAAAAACACAGCATGCAAAGCAGATGTTGTGCAATATCTAGCCTTGGCCTACAGCCGGCTAGACTAATGAATACCACAAGTAGAAGAGAAGAACAAAGAGTTTTTAGAGTGTAAGAGTGTTTTTGTGAACTAATGTTCGTGTTTTTGAAGTTAGAATAGAGGAGAGTATATATAGAAGTTTAGGAGCAGGGCAGAATAAGGTAAAAGAAATCAACACTCAGCAATTAAGGAAATCACATAACCAATTACACACAAAATCAACATAGTCTTCCCTTAATTAAGGGTAATTACCCAACGACAAGGATAAAAGATATTTAAGGAAAGAAATTCAAATCAGACGTAAGTAATTAAAGAGTGAGTAATTAGGGATTCAATTAAGGAAATAATCATGCAAGGAATCAGTAGATACTACAAGCAATTAAATAAGGCAAGAAGACTAATTAAAGTCACGAATAAGAAAATAATAAAGAATCATGCACATGAATTTTTAATAGATCAAATCACTCAACAATTCTGGAAAGAATATATCAATTTCCATAAACAAAATAAGCTGAGTAAAACTTTAGGAACACAGAAATAAATTGGAGGAAAATAATTCAAAAAACCTTGATAGAGATTAATAAAACACTTTTGAAAACTAAACCACTTTTGAAATCAGCAAGCAATCAATTGGTCATAGAACATCCAGATTCAGAAACACTCAACAAACAAAGTTCAAACAGGGATGAAGGGGTTGGGGACACATAGAATTCACATTAAAGGAATACATGACAGGGTACAGGGTGGCATATAGACAGCAAATGCATAGAACACTTAGGAGCTTTATAGAATTAACAGGTTAGTCATGATGGTAGGTAATTGAGACATAGAGCAAGGATGCAGCAAAGCCATGTTGAAAGCAAATGGGGTACTGGATTGAATCAGACACACACGATTGCCTTAAGATATTAGGTAACTAATATGATCTCATCAGTAAATGGGAATAGGCAAGGGGTAAATAGACATTCTAGACAAACATCACACAAGCATTCATAGTTTAGACATGCTAATCACATACTGAGCAAAACAGGATTTAGACATGCTAGATAAAGCCGTAGATGGACAAATATAGTTTAGAAAAGCTAATCACATATTGAATAAGACAACTCTAAGCAAGACAGTGAACACGAACAAGAATGGAACTCATAATTGATGAACTTAAGGCAATAATGAAACACACAGGGTTCAGATTTTAAAAATAATCAGGGACATACAAGTTAGGAAGAGAAAACACAGAATTCAATGCAGATGTTGTGCAATATCTAGCCTTGGCTTACAACCGGTGAGACTAATGAATACCACAACTAGTAGAGAAGAACAGAGAGATTTTAGAGTGTAAGAGTGTTTTTGTGAACTAATGTTCGTGTTTTTGAAGTGAGAATAGATGAGTGTATATATAGAAGTTTAGGAGCAGGGTAGAATAAGGTAACAGAAATCAACACTCAGTAATTAAGGAAATCACATAACCAATTACACACAAAATCAGCATAGTCTTCCCTTAATTAAGAGTAATTACCCAACGATAAGGATAAGAGATATTTAAGGAAAGAAATTCAAATCAGATGTAAGTAATTAAAGAGTGAGTAATTAGGGGTTCAATTAAGGAAATAATCATGCAAAGAATCACTAGATACTACAAGCAATTAAATAAGGCAAGAAGACTAATTAAAGTCACGAACAAGGAAATAATAAAGAATCATGCACATGAATTTTTAACAGATCAAATCACTCAACAATTCTGGAAAGAATATATCAATTTCCATAAATAAAATAGGCTGAGTAAAACTTTAGGAACACAGAAATAAATTGGAGGAAAATAATTCAAAAAACTTTGATAGAGATTAATAAAACACTTTTGAAAACTAAACCACTTTTGAAATCAGCAAACAATCAATTGGTCATAGAACATCCAGATTCAGAAACACTCAACAAACAGATCTCAAACAGGGATGAAGGGGTTGGGGACACATAGAATTCACATTAAAGGAACACATGACAGGGTACAGGGTGGCATATAGACAGCAAATGCATAGAACACTTAGGAGCTTTATAGAATTAACAGGTTAGTCATGATGGTAGGTAATTGAGACATAGAGCAAGGATGCAGCAAAGCCATGTTGAAAGAAAATGGGGTACTGGATTGAATAAGGCACACAACTATAGTCAGTTGATTGCCTTAAGAGATTACGTAACTAATATTATCTCTTCAGTAAATGGGAATAGGCAAGGGGTAAATAGACATTCTGGACACACATCACACAAGCATTCATAGTTTAGACATGCTAATCACATACTGAGCGAAACAGGATTTAGACATGCTAGATAAAGCAGTAGATGGACAAATATAGTTTAGAAAAGCTAATCACATATTGAACAAGACAGTTCTAAGCAAGACAGTGAACACGAACAAGAATGGAACTCGTAATTGATGAACTTAAGGCAATAATGAAACACACAGGGTTTAGATTTTAAAAATAATTAGGGACATACAAGTTAGGAAGAGAAAACACAGAATTCAAGAAGATGTTGTGCAATATCTAGCCTTGGCTTACAGCCGGCGAGACTAATGAATACCACAAGTAGTAGAGAAGAACATAGAGATTTTAGAGTGTAAGAGTGTTTTTGTGAACTAATGTTCGTGTTTTTGAAGTGAGAATAGAGGAGAGTATATATATCAGTTTAGGAGCAGGGTAGAATAAGGTAAAAGAAATCAACACTCAGCAATTAAGGAAATTACAGAACCAATTACACACAAAACCAACATAGTCTTCCCTTTAATTAAGGGTAATTACCCAACGGTAAGGACATGAGATATTTAAGGAAATAAATTCAAATCAGATGTAAGTAAAGAGTGAGCCATTAAAGGTTTAATTAAGGAAATAATCGTGCAAGGAATCAGTAGATACTACAGGCAATTAAATAAGGCAAAAAGACTAATTAAAGTCATAAACAAGGAAATAATCAAGAATCATGCACATGAATTTTTAACAGAGCAAATCACTCAACAATTCTGAAAAGAATATGTCAATTTCCATAAACAAAGTAGGCTGAGTAAAACTTTAGGAACACAGAGAAATTGGACGGAAAATAATTCAAAAACCCATAATATAGGTTAATTAGGATAAAAATCACAAGGCACTGAATTAGACTAAGGGAATATCGTGTAAGTCAAAGCACATAACGAAACAATGCGACAAGTAACACGGCAAAACTCAGAATCGAATCAAAGCATCAGAAAATTAGGGTTTTCACATAAGTCGACTAGGCTTAGGCAGCCTTAGCATAAATCGGTCAAAAGCACATAAGAACAAACGATTAAACATTCAAAAATCAGAAAACCTTTGAGAAGATGACTTAGGGTAAACCCTAGTTTAGGAAAAATGGGAAATCAGTTGAAAACAGAAAACTTTCAAGGAAACATGTGAAATATGTTCAATCCGTCTCAAATCTGTACAGCTATGAGAATATCGAAGACCAAAGTTAGGGTTTTAGAAAGTACAACAGAGATGAGAACATAGGCTTAGGAAAACATGGATTTGTAAGAAAAAATAAGAAAGATTCTTACTCAAGGTCGAGCAAATAGCCTGAAACAGGCATGAAATTCAAAGGTGCAAACTAGACCTGCCTAAGTCCCTTGAAATCTCCTCAAGGATCTAGGATATGGATAGACCATAGCAAATAGGAGGCCGGTAGAGGCCTGAGATGATGAAGAATCACCATGGAACGACAGTGTAAGCTGGTGACGGCGAGGGAAATTAGGGTTTTGCTAGATAGCATATGAGAGAGGAAGAGAAGAGTAACGGCGTGGGGAAGGGTTAAAATGATTAGGGTTAGGGGGTGTATGTTAGTTTAATTATGGTAGGAATTATCCTGACCGTTGATCAAAATGATCAACGGCCAGGATTAACTAAGGGAGTTGGCTCGGGCAGGCAAGGCATTGGGCCTGGGTCTCTTGGGTTGGTTTATAAAGGGTATTGGGCTGGTAGATTTTAGGCTAAAATTAAAATAAAAGAGGCTGTTTGTTAATACCCCAAACAATTGATTAAATATAATTACTAATTATAAAAAAGGATTTTTCATGCATAGGAATGTTTTAAAAATAGTTATTTAGTATTTTAAAAATACAATAGACTAATTTCTGGTGAAATAATAAAATTATATGTATGGGCTATAATTACAAAGTTATTGCAATTATAGCCAAAAGGTGTCAATTTGGCTATTTATGATTATTTATTAGAAATAAAATACTGGGAAAATTAATAAAAATATGAAAAAATACCAATTGATGCTAATGCATGATTTTGAAGACATATATGCAATTAAAAAATTATTTTGGTAAAAATTGGTTATCAACAACTGTCCCTCTTTACCCGGAAAGGATGAAAGAGTTGTCGGGTAAAGATATGATGGCCAATTTTGACCGAGCGAAACGGTTTGAGAGATTTAGGTCTCACTCTGGCTTCTGAGCTGTCTTTATATCCCTAGTTTTACAGGAATCAGGCCGTGTATAGTTCTGGATTCATAAGCGAAATATACCGATGAAGTCATCATAATAACGGTCGCAATGTTTCGGGATAGGTGAAAAAATGGTTTATGGTTAGAAGTTAGTCTTGATAGCTGAAGGAACTGGAGCGAGATCGCTCCTGCTAGGATAGTCGTTGCTTACCGGGTCACCTGCAAATAGAGATACTACGAGCATATATCGTGCAAAAATTTAAACATGATGCAGGTTCCCTTTGGACTATGAGAATTGTATTCGGATGGTTGAGGATGATGTCCTTAGACCATGATGTCCTGGGCCATGAATTATTGTGAGAGATTCGCAGGCCATGAAATGATGTTCTCGGGCCATGAAGATGGTACCTCCGAACTATGACGCCTTTGAATAATGATATGAAAATTTGAGATATCCTCAGGCCATGACATGGTGTCTTCCGGCTATGAGGATGATGCCTTTAGACTATGACGCCCTTGGACAGGGTGGCGATATTTCAGCCCATAAGATGCAATAATATGATGTCAACAAGACAAGGCTTAGTCTTGTGAAGCTGAGGGCACAGCTTAGCCCGAAAGAAGAGCAAAGTAGATAATGTCGGAGAGACAACGCTTAGTCTCGGTGAAAAGAATATAAATTGGAGGCAGAGCTTAGCCTCATGCATGATGTGGCATAGGGATTAGTCCCATGCAGATGAAGGCAGAGATTAGCCTTATGCAAATGTGGAAGTAGAGCTTAACCTCATGCAGGATGGATACAGAGCTTAGTCTCATGCAATGGGAAGGCAAAGCTTATCCTTATGCAAATATGGAGGTAGGGTTTAGCCTCATGCAAGTGTGGAGGTAGAGCTTAACCTCATGCAAGATGCGGGACAGGGCTTAGTCTCATGCAAATGAAGGCAGAGATTAGCCTTGTGCAAATGCGGAGATAGAGCTTAGCCTCATGCAGGTATGGAGACAGAGCTTAGTCTAATGCAAGATGCGGGACATGCTTAGTCACATGCTAATGAAGGCAGATATTAGCCTTATGCGAATGCGGAGGTAGAGCTTAACCTCATGCAAGGTGTAGACATAGTTAGTCTCGTGTAAGATGCGGGATAGGGCTTAGTCCCATGCAAATAAAGGTAGAGATTAGCCTTGTGCGAATGCGGAGGTAGAGCTTAACCTCATGCAAGGTGGAGACAGAGCTTAGTCTCATGCAAGATGCGGGACAGGTTTTAGTCCCATGAAAATGATGGCAGGTATTAGCCTTATGCGAATGCGGAGGTAGATCTTAAACTCATGCAAGGTGGAGACAGAGCTTAGTCTCATGCAAGATGCGGGACAGGGCTTAGTCCCATGCAAATAAAGGCAGAGATTAGCCTTGTGCTAATGCAGAGGTAGAGCTTAACCTCATGCAAGGTGGAGACAGAGCTTAGCCTCATGCAAGATACGAGACATGGCAAATGAAGGCAGAGATTAACCTTATGAGAATGTGGAGGTAGAGCTTAACCTCATGCAAGGTGGAGACAGAGCTTAGTCTCATGCATGATGTGTGACAGGGCTTAGTCCCATGCAAATGAAGGCAGAGATTAGCCTTATGCAAAGGGAAGGCAGACATTAGCCTTATGCAAATGGGGGAGGTAGAGCTTAACCTCATGCATGATGAAGGAAGAGATTAGCCTTATGCAACGGAAGGCAGTGTTTAGCCTTATGCAGAAAGTAGAATGAATAGCAGATAGTAGCAGAATTTCTTAGCTGGTAGCAGATTTTGATAACGTGATTGTTCTGAGGATTGTGACTTTGCGGCATGTCTATCCTTTGTCCCTGCATCCAAAGAAAAATCGTGAGTTTTGTAGATGGGGGAAGTTGATTCATGTCCCCGCTTGCTTTGTTTGTCCTGCTTTGCTTGGTTTGACGATCCTGTTTGCATCATCGGGGTAGCGTTTGGATAAACAGAGTTACCTTACAAGCAAGCATGCATAGTTTTGTAAAGACATAGTAAAAATGTACCTTAAGAATTTTAGATGAACCGAAGACCATGACAAGATCCGAGACATTGAAATGTCTTTTGCTATGGAATTTTGAGGGTCCTCCTCAAAATTCTTCCCCAGTTAGATGGATTGACATCTCTGACTGTTGTACATTCTGCGGTCGGCTGAACTTGCTTCAGAATTTTGAGGGTCCTTCTCAAAATTCTGCCCCAGTTTCCAATTGTGGGGGAAAATAAGATTTTTATTGGTTTGTGACCGAACCCATAGGGCTGCCTACATATCACCTCTTAAACGGGAATCAGGTCAGGTGTAGTTCAGTTTACATCATTTGAGAAAGCATAAAGAGTTACATGTAGTATTGTTTATCTACATCTGAGTTTATCGGTTTTGGCCAGACTTCGCCGTCCATTTCTGCAAGTATAAGAGCTCCTCCTGTCAGCACTCTATGAACCATGTAAGGACTTTGGTGTTGATTTGTTTGGTGACTTCCTCCTTGATTTTCAAACTCATGTCAGGCTTGAACTTCTGGAGCTTCTGCTTCACCGGTGAGCACATTGGATTCGTGGGCAATTTGTGAGCCACAATGGATGTACTCAGTCCAGTCATATCATCGTACGACCATACAAATATGTCCTCATATTCCTTCAAGAATTGTGTGTACTCCTCTTTCTCTGACGATGACAAGTGGATGCTGATGCGAGTTTCCTTGACAGTCTCTGAATCTCCCAGGTTGATTACTTCAGTTTCGTCCAGATTAGACTTATGCTTGTTTTCAAAGTCCTCTACTTCTCTGACGATTTCCTCGGGTATGATATCTTCTTCTTCTGAATCACTATCCTTTTGTTGTGTTGTCTCACTGCATGTCACAGTCATTGGTTCATCAAGACAGGAAATAGTAATGCTATATAGATAAAAGTATGAAAGAAAAATGATAATAATAAATACTGATTCATTGAAACATAAAAGCGATTTTCAGTAATTTAAACAAATGTTTTGGAATACTGGGGATTTTATTTAAAACAGAAAAATGCGAAAAGGAAATCATTAGCAAATAAAATAAACAGTGCTTGCTCAACCTTGCTACCGCGGGACTTGTCGGGCCCTAGATAGTCTGACAGTCCAGTTTCTGAGGAATGATCCCTTGATCATGGCTTGGATGGTAGGGCCTTCCTCTTTCTCCTCCTCGATAATAAAACAACAATCTATATCCTCGTCTTCCAAGAATAAGTTCCTTAAGGATGCTAATGCTTCCTCCTTCTCTGGTCCCTCTATGACGTCGGCTTGCTGGAAAGTCTGTTCCAGATGCGGTATGGGCTGCTCCAATGGATAGTAAGGACCGCACCATGGTGGCGTTTAGTCATCGTACTCTTTCCAAGTGTACTGGTAGCCCATGACAAAGGTAGTGCCGTGGCGCTTTAGCCGTATTGGCTTGGAAATGACTTGAAGATTCTTACCGAGACCCTTGCCAGGTTTATATCCGCTCCAATTCATTATCCTTTCAATCTTACTACTCCACCACTTATCCTTTTCTACTGTGTTGCCCCGTTCGATGTGTTGGTAAGTTTCTCCACCAATCCTTCTTCTACCTTCAATTACCGAGATAGTCTGGCGGCTGTAGATGGGGTTGAGAGTAACCACCAGTTTCTTGGGATCGGATCGTCACCTTCTTTGATCAACCCGATTGACCCCTCTGGGTCCCATTATTCATCAATTTTATCACATTGACACCTCCACCCCTATGATCTGGGAGGGGGTTATTGCAAACATTCGGAGCAGCTTCCTTAGCTTGAATGATTTTGTTGTCAATCAGAGCCTGGATCTTATCCTTCAACGAGCGACATTCATCGATGGTATGTCCCTTCATGCCGGAATGGTATGCACATGTTTTGTTTGGATTGACCCATTGAGATGGATTCTCTATGGCTACAGCAGGGATGGGAGTGATGTAACCAACAACTTTTATCCTTTCATACAGCTGGTCAATGGGCTTGGGAATGGCGATATACTGTTTGGGTGGCCTGTGGTCAAAGTTTTGCCGAGGTTTTGGGAAGTTTTGGTGAGTTGGAGGTGACTAAAAGTGAGACAGTTGAGAGTTATATGTGTGATAGGAAGTGGCTGGTTGGGAATATCTTGGAGATGTGGGTTGATAAGTAGGTGGAGGTGACGGTTGATATGTGGGTGGAGGTTCTTGGTATGCGAGTAGAGGTTCGATACATCAGTGGAGATTTGGGTCCCTGTGCAACCATTACTGCTCCTACGTCTTTCTTCTTGGATATACCACCGGACTGCAGTGCTTTGTTGGTAGCTTGTAGTGCTTCAAAATTTGTGACCATCCCACTCTGGATGCCCTTTTCAATCCTTTCACCCAGCTTGATGATGTCAGAGAACTTGTGATTTTCAATTACCATCAGTCTTTCATAATATTGCGGGTCCTGTGCCTTGAAGAAGAATTTGTTCATCTGTTCTTCATCTAATGCCGACCTAACCTTGGCCACTTCTGACCTCCAACGAGTGTCATACTCGAGAAAGGTTTCAGTGGGTTTCTTTTTGAGATTGTGGATGTAAAATATGTCCGGTTCATTTTCCGTGTTGAACCTGAATCGGTCCATGAAATACGAGGCCATACTCACCCAATTAGGCCACTTCTTGGGGTCATGGCTGATGTACCAAGACAAGGAATCCCCTGTGAGGCTCCTCATGAACAATTTCATCCGGATCTTTTCGTCTCTTCCAACTGTGACCAGTTTGTCACAATAAGTCCTCAAATGGACCGTGGGATAACTAGTACCATCGAACATCTCGAACTTTGGAGGTTTGTAACCCTCCGGTAGTTCTACATCAGGCTGTAAACAAAGATCTTCATAATTCAATCCTTCGATCCCCTTACCTCTTTCCATGCCTTGAACTCGGCTAGTCAATTTCTTGAGTTCTTCGGCCAAGTTCCTGATAAGCATATCCTTCTCATTGGATTCAGTTGTGTAAGAGATAGGTTTAGTGGATTGAGGTAGAGTCTCCACGTATATGGGGTTATTCTGGTGGCATGGTGCCTGAGCACAGAGGTGATCGTTGGTGGATTTTTGTGGTTCAGGAATGATGAGTGGGGTGTTTCGGGGAGTGTGGCAGGTGTTTTGTTGGTATTATGGTGGGATGGCTTGATTTTGCGGTGGAGTTATATAGTGGTGAGTTGCAGGAGGATTCTGTTTGTTGGGGGTATTCTGAGGTGGTGCGGGGTTTTGAGTGTTCGGGTGGCTGACATCCGGTACACTAAGTGAGAAGGACAAGTTCGCTAGGTTCCGAACATGCTCAAGTTCTCCTTGAAGTTTCAGTAGCCTTTGTTCAAGTTACGACACAACATCATTCTAGACCTGAGTACCCCGACTGTCTGAAGCCTCTGGGTGTTCAACTGGTGTAGCGTTTTCCTTTATGATGTTGTTCAAGTTCTCCATCTTGCCTTTGCCTTTGCCTTTAGGCGGACTAGGAGGAGGAGAAGGTGGAGGGCCCCTGGATCTTGTATGATATGCCGATGATGCCAAAATTCACGAACCAACGTTTGGGGAAGGGAAAAAATCAAAAGAAATAAAATAAAAACAAAAGGTAACAAGACGAAAGTATTTGCAACATTTAAACAAATATTATAGGGAGCCTCGTTGTGCCCGAGGTAGGCCTAGCGACATGTTGATTTGGAGAACTTAGATGCCAAAATGCCTCATTTCATTAATATAAAAATAGACGAATCCCAAAATGACACTAAGATAATAAAGATAAGCCATTATTGGCACTTGGAATTATTACATTTGGAAAAGCGAATAAATCTAATCTACTTGGTCCCAGAAGGACCTTCTTCACATGTTCCTTGTCACTCGAGGAAAAATCTTCCCACCAGTCTAGGAGTATTGGTGGAATATTGTTGACCATACCGAATCTGGGGACTTCGTGCCTCATTTTCTGCAAGACAAAAATGGTTTGGACCTTTCCCCCACCAGACTCGACTATTTATACATTTATGATTAGCATATAGACATTTAATTCTCCTAATTAATGCACAGAATGTGATCGTGTCCGTTGGGATTATGAAAACCCCGGTGGACTTTTGATAAGGCTGTCTTAAAGGGTTATTGTGCGGATGACACATTAACCTGCTAGGTTTGACCATGATGCATGCACAATATAACAAGAGTAAGGTTTCTATGAGGTTCTACACCAGTACCCGCGAACGGACAACTCGAGGGGGAAAGGCATGGAACCATCGACTGCACCGCTGATCGATTGGTTTTACCGCAAATAAGCCTCTCCGAATTTAGGGGGTGATATAAATAGGAAGAGCGCAACCACTCATCAAGCGTTGCTATAGGATTTGTTTAGGCACGAGTGGAATATTATGTTGAGCATGATTATGCAGCAATAAATAAGCAATAAATAACATGTTGTCACGTATTTGCACGCAGTGAAAGCGATAAATACAACAGTTATAATTGAAAAGCGGTTACAAAGGAAACAAGAAACATGTCAATTTCATTTTGGGAAAATAAATACTTGGGAAAGTAAACAATTAATTGCACATAAAGGGGAAGGGAAAAGGGTAAAAGCATTAACAAAATAAAGCACATTTAGAAAAATTCACAAAGCAGTTTGTAATGGTAAAAGCCTAGAATTCCCAACAGAGTCGCCATGCTGTCGCGCCCCCCTTTTTCCTCTCCTTTAGGATTAGTCAGGGTTTTTAACATTATTGGGACAACTCAATTCCTTTTGGGAAAAGGGATGTAAGGAATTTGAAGAGTCGCCACCTAACGAATTAAGGTGCGTTAGGGCACCTATTACGGGTCATTTACAACACTAATTGTATAAACAAAGATTGGGTAAGGGCTTGAAGTTACTTCAAGGGGAAGGTGTTAGGCACCCCTCGAAGTCCACAACTGTGGGTTCGGGCCAAACTTACTTTGTGAATTAGTCAAGTAGAAAATACACAGTCTAAGCACACAAACGTAAAAATAGATTCTTAAACAGATAATCAGTCTAAGCACACATATGTAAATGGGATGAAGGGGTCCTAAGTTGTTTATCCTATAGGATAATATCCATGCAATGCCCGGTAATCACATCCTCAATGAGGGGCTACACGTTGCATTAGCGCACAGGTCATCATATCTTTTTTCTACCCATTATCCCACCCCTTAGTGGTTATTAAGAGAGTTTTTATTAACGAACTCTAAGCGTATTGTTACCCGTCCCTTCCTTGTGGTCCCGGAGGATTTTAGGACCTATAAACCTGGGCAGTTCTAGACAATCCTAAGGTATTTAAAAGGCAAATATCTAGGCGACAAACAAATAACATGTAGGACACGCAAATAGGTTCAAAAGAAGCAGTTAAAAGGCTCATGTTTACCTCCACATGTATATAGGCAAATAAACAGCTCGTCTCAAACATAGATTCAGGTAATTTTAGAAAGAATCCTAGTACAGGATGTCTAGGTGAACATCAATGCACAAAACATGCAGCATTGTTTTAGAACTAAGTGGAAAGGTCCTAGTCAGTTTGCCTACTAATTTCAAAACCTGTGGGACTTAAAAGTAAACAATCAAAAATACAGTTTCCAATTTTATATAAGGAGATTAATTACCTAAGGCTTGCCTGGGCGTGGGACTATATGTGATCACAGTTACAGGAGCTATTTAAACAATTTGAGATTATTCAACTTATGAGTATGCTGATTTAGGTGATACAGATTATAACAGGCGATTTATACCAATTTGTGTTTAGAGACATGATATCTATGTGTGAGGCTGTTTTAAACCCTTTCATGGGCAGTTATTTATCTAGTCGAAATAGACACGATTCAAACAAATGCAAACAGAGTTCCTAGAACATGATACTAATGCATACACATGATAGTTTTTGTTAAGGTAGGATTATTTAGTAGCAGGATTTCTAAGTGACAATATTGATGCAGAACCAGAAATTGGAATAGTGATATATGACATGCGATATGCTAAAGAGATAAACGTGAATACCCTAAAACAAGATGTCTAGTGCACAGGTTTGGCATGGTTTGAATGTAAATAGACACAGCCATCCTAAAACATGTTTTCTAATGCAAATTTGCATAATGTAAAGCCTGGAAACATGATTTCATCCTAGCTTTACCCAAAGGATTATATAGCTACCCTCCTTTTTCACTAGTTACCCCAATATCTGTTTACAAATGATTATTACAGATCCGAATTTAATAAATTAAATAAATGAGATACAGATTAAACTATAGGGAGCCTGAAGCAGGCCCAAAGCAAAACCTGAGAGTACCAGGCCCTTAGTAGTATCAAATACCAAGGATTTCATATCCAATTTTGTGTCCAGGTGTGTCAGAGTTCCCTAAGGACCTCAAGGATCCCGGGCAGTGCTCACACCCAGACTTTTCACAACAAAGATTGAGTATTTGCAGTGTGGAATGGCCAGCCCCAATGTGCCAGAGTTCAGAGGAATCTCAAGAGGATCCCAAGGCAGTACACACACTGAAGAGGCAGAACCTATGGAATTAAGAGTGAAGTGAGAGTGCTTGACATAGTTTTGAAAGATTTACTGAAAAAAACAGTATAGAGATGACTCTAGGAGTGAAAAGGTTTTCTAAAATATAAACTACTTTAGTAGTGAAAAAACAGTTTGAGAAGAATACTAAAACACTTTTGAAATCAGCAAACAATCATATGGTCATAGAACATCCGAATTCAGAAACACTCAACAAACAGATTTCACACAGGGATGAAAGGGTTGGGGACACATAGAATTAACATTAAAGGAACACATGACAGGTTACAGGGAGGCATATAGACAGAAAATGCATAGAACACTTAGGAGCGTTATAGAATTAACATGTTAGTTAGGATGGTAAGTAATTGAGACATAGAGCAAGGATGCAGTAAAGCCATGTTGAAAGCAAAGGGGGTACTGGACAGAATCAGACACACAACTAGAGTCAGTCGATTGCCTTAAGAGATTACGTAACTAATATGATCTCATCAGTAAAAGGGAATAGGCAAGGGGTAAATAGACATGCTGGAAAAACATCACACAAGCATTCATAGTCTAGACATGCTAATCACATGTTGAGCAAAACAAGATTTAGACATGCTTGATAAAGCAGTAAATGGAAAAATATAGTTTAGACAAGCTAATCACATATTGAACAAGACAGTGAACACGAACAAGAATGGAACTCATAATTGATGAACTTAAGGCAATAATGAAACACATAGGGTTTAGATTTTAAAAATAATCAAGGACATACAAGTTAGGAAGAGAAAACACAGAATTCAAAGAAGATGTTATGCAATATCTAGCCTTGGCTTACAGCCGGCGAGACTAATGAATACCACGAGTAGTAGAGAAGAACAGAGAGATTTTAGAGTGTAAGAGTGTTTTTGTGAACTAATGTTCGTGTTTTTGAAGTGAGAGTAGAGGAGAGTATATATATCAGTTTAGGAGCAGGGTAGAATAAGGTAAAAGAAATCAACACTCAGCAATTAAGGAAATTAGAGAACCAATTACACACAAAATCAGCATAGTCTTCCCTTAATTAAGGGTAATTACCCAACAGTAAGGACATGAGATATTTAAGGAAATAAATTCAAATCAGATGTAAGTAAAGAGTAAGCCATTAGAGGTTTAATTAAGGAAATAATCGTACAAGGAATCAGTAGATGCTACAGGCAATTAAATAAGGCAAGAAGACTAATTAAAGTCATAAACAAGGAAATAATCAAGAATCATGCACATGAATTTTTAACAGAGCAAATCACTCAACAATTCTGGAAAGAATATGTCAATTTCCATAAACAAAATAGGCTGAGTAAAACTTTAGGAACACAGAGAAGTTGGACGGAAAATAATTCAAAAAACCCTAATAGAGATTAATTAGGATAAAAATCACAAGGCACTGAATTATACTAAGGGAAAATCGTGTAAGTCAAAGCACAGAACGAAACAATGCAACAAGTAACACGACATAACTCAGAATCGAATCAAAGCATCAGAAAATAAGGGGTTTTACATAAATCGACTAGGCTTAGGCAGCCTTAGCATAAATCGGTCAAAAGCACATAAGAACAAACGATTAAACATTCAAAAATCAGAAAACCTTTGAGAATATGACTTAGGGTAAACCCTAGTTTAGGAAAAACGGGAAATCAGTCAATAAACCAGAAAACTTTTAAGGAAACATGTGAAATATGTTCAATCTGTCTAAGATCTGTACAAATCTAGGAAGATCGGAGACCAAAGTTAGGGTTTTAGAAAGTACAACAGAGACGAGAACATAGGCTTAGGAAAACATGGATTTGTAACAAAAAATAAGAAAGATTCCTACACAAGGTCGAGCAAATTGCCTGAAACAAGAAAGAAATCCAAAGGTGCAAATTAGACCTGCCTAGGTACCTTGAAATCTCCTCAAGGATCTAGGATACAGATAGACCATAGAAAATAGGAGGCCCGTAGAGGCCTGAGATGATGAAGAATCACCATGGAACAATAATGTAAGCTGGTGACGGCGAGGGGAAATTAGGGTTTTTCTAGAGAGAGTTTGAGAGAGGAAGAGAAGAGTGATGACGAGGAGGGGGGGGGGGGGGGGGGGGGGGGGGGGGGAGAGGGGTAAAATAATTAGGGTAAGGGGGTTTAGGTTAGTTTAATTATGGTAGGAATTATCCTGATCGTTGATCAAAATGATCAACGGCCAGGATTGGCTAAGGGAGTTGGGTCGGGCAGGCAAGGCATTGGGCCTGGGTCTCTTGGGCTGGTTTATAAGGGGTATTGGGCTGGTAGATTTTAGGCTAAAATTGAAATAAAAGAGGCTCTTTGTTAAATACCCCAAACAATTGATTAAAAATAATTTGTAAAATAGTTACTAATTACAAATTTGGATTTTTCATGCATAGGATTGTTTTTAAAAATAGTTATTTAGTATTTTAAAAATACAATGGACTAATTTCTGGTAAAATAATACAAAAATTATATGCATGGGCTATAATTGTAAAGTTATTGCAATTATAGCCAAAAAGATGTCAATTTGGCTATTTATGGAATAATTTGGACTCAATAGGACCATAAATAGTAATATTAAATCAAGAAATATTTTGAAATCATTTTTGATGCAATTTTATGATTATTTATTAGAAATAAAATACTGGGCCAATTAATAAAAATATAAAAAATTATGGAAAAATACCAATTGATGCTAATGCATGATTTTGAAGACATATATGCAATTAAAAATTATTTTGGTAAAAATTAGATATCAACAGTTCCTTTTGTCTCTACATTTTTGGATTTATAAACTTTTGTACTATTGAGGCAATAAAACATCTTTTATACTTCAACGCAAATCGTCTCCTTTTCCTCATAGATATGTGACTCTACACGTGGAAGAACTAATGTAATGATCCGATGATGCCAAACTTTTATTTTTTAATACTCATGCGACTAAACTTTGACGAAAACTCTAAGCTGCCTACGTACCTCGGTGAAGAGGATCAAGTCAGAACGTTGTTCAGAAGGGTGAGTTCTTTGTTTTTTTTCTTTTTTTTATGTCCTAATTTTTTGCCTAGGATGCCTCTCACGAGGTTTTCAACCTAGTGGATTTTTTTGGCCGTACACAATTTAGACTCATGCGGGCCAGGAGTGTAGCAACGTGGAGTTTAGGCTCATGTATCAAGGAGTGTCATGAATTGCAGTTTAGGCTCGTACGTCGAGGAGCGTAGGTGAATTTCATGGGAAGTACTGCTTCATAACTTTTCCGTTGATCGGACTAACACTGAGACCATCCTTATCAATAATTTTATATGCGCCACTTGAATAGGCTTCTTTCACAACATATGGACCATCCCATTTTGAGGTAAACTTGCTGCCTATGCGTTTGTTGAGGATTATGGGTCGTCGAATAGCTAGGACTAAGTATCCCACTTGAAATGATCGTGGCCGCACTTTCTTATTGAAGGCTCTAGCTAGTCGAGCTTGATAGCATTCCAATTTTTGTTGCGCTTTCAATCTTTTCTCATACAATGCCTCTAACTCTACTAGGCGAATTTGAGCATTCTTTTCGGACATGATTCCTTCTTGGATTGCGGTCCGCAATGATGGAATTTGTTTCTCCAACAAAAGGAATACTTCTACGACATATACTAAAGAGTAAGGAATTGCTTGTGTAGCAATTCTGAAGGTTGTCCGATATGCCCACAAAGCTTCACCGATTTTCTCAGGCCAGTCTCTCTTGTTCTTTGCAACCACTTTCTTCAAAAGGTTACCAAGCGTATTGTTAAAAGCTTCAGTGAGGCTGTTGGCGGGTGCATTATAAATTGAAGACTTATGTTACCTGAAACTGAAATTCTGGAATAGACTCTTCACGAGCTTGTTGTCAAATGGTTCCATTATCAGTAATTATGTATCTTGGTATGTCGTACCTAGAAATTATATATGACTTGATAAAATTGACAATAGTCTCTTTTTTCACCTCCTTGAGTAAAACAACTTCAGCCAATCTAGAGAAGTAGTATGTAGTGGCCAATATGTACATCTCTCCCTTTGATGACTTTGGAAGTGGTCCAACGTCAAGTCCCCATGCATCTAAAGTCCATGAAGATACAGTTGGATGAAGAGGCTCTGGAGGTTGGTGGATGTGGTTGGCATGAAATTGACACGCTTGACATCTTTTGGCATGATACATGAAATCCTTCACCATTGTCGTCCAGTAGTAGCCCATCCTCTTGATGCAAAAATGGAGCTTAGGACCAGATTGGTGTGCTTCGCATGAGTCAAATTGTGCTTCCTCCATCACTTGGAGGGCGTCTTCTTTTTCAAGATATCGCAAGAATAGTCCTTCAAAAGAGCGGCGAAGTAATGTCCCCTTCTAGAAAATGAATCGTGGTGCCCTTCGCTTGATGTCTGTTCTTTGTCGCGGATCCTCGGGTAACTTTCCATGTTCAAGGTACTCTATCAATGGTTGCCTCCAATCCTCTTCTTCAATTAGCCGACACGACGTATGACGACTTTCATTGATTTGAAGATCAATAAGTCTACGAATGAACCATCGATGACACACATGTACCTTTGTTGACTCATTCTCTCCAAGTGCCATCGCCGTGGCCAAGTTAGACAAAGCACCAGCCATGTGATTTTATTCTCTTGGGACGTGGTTTAAGAACACTTGGTCAAATCTTTCGAGTAAACAAAAAGCATATTGGTGGTATGGACAAAGATCTTCCTTCTTTACGTCGTAAATTTCCAAATGTTGGTTAATGATCAACTTAGAGTCGTCGCATATCTCTAACTGTAGAATCTTCATGTCTAATGCCATTTCAAGGCCGATGATCAAAGCTTGGTACTCTGCAGCATTGTTGGAGCATGTTTAACCTAAAACAAAGGAGAATGGCAAGATTTGTCTATCTGGAGAGACCAATACAACACTTTCCCCCGCACCGTTAGACGTGTGGATCCATCAAAGAACATTATCCATATTGGTGTAAATTCTTCAACGAACAAAACGTCTTCATTTGGAAACTCATCAGAAAGCTCCCATTTCACCGGAAGAGGGTGATCAACTAGAAAATCGGCGAGTATTTGTCCTTTCACAACCTTTTGAGGTGTGTATGTGATCTCATATTGGTTAAAAAATATGGACCATCTTGGTAGGCGTCCAGAAAGAACAGGTCGAGTCATCACGAACTTCACAGTATCTGCTCGAGAGATGAGTTTGATGGTGTATGCTTCAAAATAATGCCTTAGTTTCTTTATTGCATAAAGTAACGCTAAAAATATTTTCTCAACAGGCGTGTAGTTCAACTCAACTCCTATCAGACTTCGACTGAGGTAGTACAAGGATTGTTCCTTTCCTTCATCATTCTCTTGAGCAAGTAGTGCCCCAAGTGAGCATTCTTGTGCCACAATGTATAGTATCAATGGCTTCCCAAGTTTTGGTGCCCCTAACACAGGTGGATTCAGCAAGTATCTTTTGATACTTTCAAAAGCATTTTGACATGACTGATCCCAATGAAAAAGGATATCCTTCCTCAATAGATGATTGAAAGGTTGACGTCATCCGACCAGATTAGAGATGAACCTCCGGATGAATGCTAAGTTTCCGTATAGACTTCGAAGCTCCCTCAAATTCCTTGGCTGGGGCATTTTGTGAATGGGGTCAATCTTTGCGCGGTCAACTTCAATTCCACGATGATGCATAATGAAGTGAAGAAACTTTCCCGAGGTAACTCCAAATTCACACTTGAGTGGATTCATCTTTAGGTCGAATTTTCTTAACTTGCAAAAACAATTTAAAGGTCTTCAAGGTGGTAACATCTGCTCTCCGTCTTCACCACTAAATCATCAACATAACATTCAATCCTATGATGAAGCATGTCGTCAAAGATGTTTTGCATCGCGCATTGGTAGGTGGCACCAGCATTTTTTAGACCGAAGGGAATCACTTTGTAGCAGTACATCCCTTTTGGAGTTCCAAAAGTAGTACACTCTTCATCTTTTGTAGACATTCTGATTTGATTGTATCCGGAGGATCCATTCATGAATGACATAGCTTCATGCCCTGTTGTAGCATCAACCATGAGTTCAGTAATTGGTAGCGGGAAGTCATCTTTCGAACATGCCTTGTTCAGGTCTCGAAAGTCAACACAAACACGTATTTGTCCATTGTTCTTCTTGACAGGTACAATATTCAATATCCATGATGAGTACTTCACCTCTCTGATAAATACCGCCTCGATGAGCTTGTTGACTTCGACTTCAATTTGAGGTAGTAGTTCGGGTCAAAACATGCTTTGTGACTTCTTCACAGGGCGTGCTCCACTTTTGATCCCTAAATGATGAACGGCTACCTTAGGACTAAGACCATGCATTTATTTATACGACCAAGCGAAGACATCTTTCTACTCGGTCAATAACTTGGAGTATTCCTCCTCCTCATGAGGCATAAGAAGCGCACTAATGAAGGTTTTGTGTGGATCTTCCGGGGTGCCTAAATTGATTTCCTTAAGCTCATCCATAGTTGATTGACCACCATCTTCTAATTGAGGGGCAGCCTTGTGGACTTCTTCATCAACGTCAAGGCATGGGCTATCTTCCACGGTGATGTGATAGGATGTTTCCACAAAGTCTGACTTTTCTCTTCGACTTCCTTGGATGGTCACCATTGCTTCTTTCTCTTTCTCTGCTTCTTTACGAGGCTGGAAAGTGTAAAAAATGGTTCTCCTTTGCACCTTTAGTGGACCATTTGTGGATATTGACAAAATAGACTTCCTCTTCATATGTGATGGGAAAGCACTACAAATTTCTTTGTCAGTAAAAACTTCAAAATGACCCTGCTCCTCATGGCCTTGCTTCTTATGCTTTGACAATATCTTTCTAGATGGTGACTTCCTTGTGGTTCCCAAGAGACAAAAGACAGAGGTCTTTGAGGTAGTAGAAACTTCCTTTATACGTTTGGAAGATACATGTTCACCTTTGTGACTTAGCATTTCAAATACCGTGACCCGAGGGGTTGAGTCTCCAATGCAATCAAACATAGAAGCCCGTTGTTTTATTTTATTGACCTTAACTTCCTCCATCTCCTCTACCGAACTGTGTTGTTATGGAGCTATCTCTTTGCTTCTCTTAGATGAAATTCGAAGAGGCTATGCCAAACTGAATCCCAACCCAAACTTTGGAGTGGCGACGTAGTGCCCTTGCTTTCTCAATTTTATTTGGGACTCATTAGGCCCATATATCTTTTCACCAGTGACTTCGTCTTTGAGTTCTCCTAGTCTTGATGGATTGGAGAAGTCATAACCAGACATTTTAAGCAGTATGAAGGCCTTAGGATCAAAGTGTCCTTTTATTTTATTAGCTTGGAGATTGCCTTTAGTAGACTCACAAGTCACGTGTGGGATTTGTGAAACTGGGACAGTCATATGCTCCTTCAAATGTTGGATATCTTTTTGACTCAATTTCTTCTTTTGAGTACATTCCTTTAACAAAGGTTGACCTTTCTTTCGACGCTCACGCGGAACATAGCGAAAAACTAGATGCTCCTTATCAGTCTTTCTCTATATGTCACCTTTAGATGATGACAACTTAATGGAGACTTCTTCAGAGTTCTTTTTAGGCAGCTTTGTGTTAGTCCATTGAGCCTCATTTTCTTCTTCTAATTGATATCATGTTCGTTGAAAATGGTTTCTCCACACTCGGTTCACAAGAATCTAGGTAGAATTTTGCATCTGCAAAGTATGACTCCGTCTTAGTGAAAGGATTGATGTCTGCATCAATTTTGACTATCTCTCCATCCATTATGTACTTCAGACATTGATGCAAAGTAGACGATACCACTACATTCTCATGAATCCAAGGACGTCCGAGCAGTAGGTTGTATGATGTTTTAGCATCTATGACGTGAATCGGGGTGTTTGACTTTATCTCACCAATGGATAATTCCACGCGGATCATACATATGGCTCGTTGTCCTCCTTGGTTGAAACCTTGGATTGTTAGGTTACTTTTGGATAGCTCATCAATAGAGATCCCTATATTTTTTAGCACCATCTTTGGCATGATGTTGACAACCGAACCATCATCAACAAGTATACGATTGAGATGTTGTTCCCGAATGGCCCCTACAATGAACAAAGGTCTTTTATGTGGCCTAGACCCCAGCAGCAAGTCATCATCTGTGAAGGAAATTGTTGCACAACATGTGACAACTTTTCTGTTATCATGATTTTCTTGTGCTTTCATTGGATCATTGCTTTCCTTTGTTTCTTCAGTACTAGAAACTACATGTGTTGCACCAATATGACCTCCATGAAGGAATTTTCCAGGAAATAGTTCATGCAATGTGGTGGGCTTTTGGAACTTCGGCGATAAGACACCGTTAATCTTCTTGCTAATAGAAGATTTGATAATTCTTGGTGGTTGTAGCTTATCTACATCTCTTATTTTTGTTCTTGGCTTAGGAAGTGGTAGACTCAAACCTTCTTGATGTCTTTGTTTCTTATAAGTGATTAGAGTCCAACCCTCATCGTCTTTGTCTTTGGACCGAGTGTTCAACTCTAGTGAACCTTCAAGAGTTTTCCTTGGAAGATCAACTACAACGGTCTTGAAACTTCCAAATTGTATGAAGGCGGTGATTGACGCGTTCTGCAACCTTGAACACTTCTTTTCCTTGAGCGCGATACTTGCATGATTTGCTTCTGCTGTTTCATCCATGTCTATGATGATTTTTCCTTCACTTACAAGAGCCATGATTTTCTCTTTTAGGATGAAGCATTTCTCTGTAGGGTGGATAATGACGCGATAAAACTTGCAGTATTTCGGATCGCCAAATTACCAATTTCCTCAGGCCTTTTTGATTCAGGGAGATCGATGAATTTCTTGGTCAGCATTTCATCAAGGATCGTGGGTGTGTCTGAATCTGGAAATGGATAAACCTTCACCTCCAATTCCTTCAAGGTTGGACGGCGTTTCTCCTCTTTGGGATATTGACTCGGGGTCTTATCCTCCTTGACCTGTTGCTTAGTGGTGACTTTCACAGAAGTTGCTTTCACCGCCATAGATTATTTGATGCAATATTTTTCTTGAACTCCTTCTGATCAGCGAATAGAGATGCCTTTCCATGGTTTGCGATGCTTAAATCCATGTCGTGAGCTCGCGTTGCAAGTTCTTCAAAAGTTCGCGGTTTGATCCCTCGTAGGATGTACAAAAGGCCCCAGTGCATTCCCTGAATGCACTTCTCCATAGCAGATATTTCTGAAAGGCGATTCTTGCAATCCAAACTTAATGCCCTCCAACGATTAATGTAATCCACAACGGGCTCGTCCTTCCTTTGCTTGGTGCCTGTCAATTCTATCATGCTTACGGTTCTTCGGGTATTGTAAAAATGATTAAAAAATTCTTTCTCAAGTTGCTCCCAACTATCAATGGACTCGGGCTTCAAGTCAATATACCAGTCAAATGCGTTTCCTTTCAGCAAACGAACAAACTGCTTTACCAAAAGGTCACCATGCGTTCCAGCATTGCTACAAGTCTCGACAACGTGGGCAATATGTTGCCTTGGGTTTCCTTTTCCATCAAATTGATGCAGCTTTAGTGGTTGATAATTGGTTGGGATAGTTAAACAATCTATCCTCTTAGCATAAGGCTTAGAGTAGTACAGTGAACTTTGTGATTGTCCGACGTATTAAGCTCTGACGGTTGTAAAATGCTGTCTTGCGCCAGAAAACTAGGGTACAAAAGTTCAAAACTTATTTATCTTGTTATTAATTTCTTTCTTACGTTATCAGCTAAATTGTTAGCTTTCTTGACATACTTAACAAGTAAAAAGTAATTTTATAATATTATGTTCCAGACAACATAGAAATTTATAACAATTATACGTTTTAACCTTTTTACGTTTAGCTGACACGTTAAAAATAGTGCAAAATAACATATTCACAAATCTTAGCATTAATCAGCTGAAGTTTGTCGGCAGATGACGATTGAGTTATGAGATTATTAGGAAAAAAGTAAAATATGCTGCCCAATGAAGCTACTAAACTAAGGCACTACCCTAGGACCACTTCTAGTGATAAAATTAATTATGTCATCTTCGACTAAACATGATGTTCACACATTAAAACCAGAAAAGGTCACTTGACCACAATTTCGGCGGTCTCAGGTATTTATATTTTTGTTATTTAATAATTTTATTATTATTTAGCCTAAATGATAGGCTAAATATCTGAGTGTTAAACTTAGTTATCATAAGCTATTTAAGAGTATGCTTTGTTAATTAAATTATATAGTATCACCCCAACGAGGATATAGGTTGGAACTATATAGCCCAGACAGTTACTGATTTTTATAGTAAACCCTGGACTGCAATTATTGTCATAAAATAAGCCCACATCGGTAGTGCCTTATGTGGGTCAGACAAATACCCAGCATTGGCATAACCAACAAGATCGAGACTGTAATTATTTCCATAAAATAAACTCATATCGGTAGTTCCTTTTAGATATCATAATATGTGTTTGATTCCATTTCAATGTCTCCTTGTGGGAGAAAAGCTATATCTTGCTAAGACATTAACTGAAAAAGTTATGTCAGGCCTTGTAGTGTTGGCAAGATACATTAGTGCACCAATTGCACTCAGATATGGTACTGCAGGACCAAGTAGCTCTTCATTCTCTTCTTGAGGTTGGAATTGATCCTTATTCACATCAAGTGATCGAACAACCATCAGAGTACTTAATAGATGTGTTCCATCCATGTAAATCCGTTTCAATACCTTTTCTATGTAAGTAGATTGATGAACAAAAATTCTGTTTGCCAAATGTTCAATTTTCAAACCAAGACATAATTTTTTCTTTCCGGGTTCTTTCATCTCGAATTCCTTCTTTAAATAATCAATTACCTTTTGGAGTTCTATAGGAGTTCCAATAAGGTTTATGTCATCAACATATACGGCAAGTACAACAAATTCCGATGTTATTTTCTTTATAAAAATACATGGACAGATGACATCGTTTATATAACCTTCCTTTAATAAATACTCACTAAGATGATTATAACACATACATCTTGATTGCTTTAGACCATACAAAGATCTTTGCAATTTGATTGAAAATATTTCCCGGGATTTTGAATTATGTGCGTTAGGCATTTTAAATCCCTCGAAAATTTTCATGTATATATTATTATCAAGTGATCCATAAAGGTAGGCGGTAACCACATCCATTAAATGCATGTCAAGCTTTTCATGGACAACAAAAATAATAAGATAACGAAAAGTTATAGCATCCATAACGGGTGAATATGTCTCTTCATAATCGACACCAGGCCTTTGTGAAAATCCTTGCTCAACAAGGCGTGCCTTATATATTTGTACCTCATTTTTCTCATTCCTCTTGCGGACAAAGACTCATTTATAGCCAACAGGCTTAACACCATTAGGTGTTTGAAGTACAGGCCCAAAAACTTCACGTTTCGCAAGTGAATTCAATTCTGATTGGATTGCTTCTTCCATTTTGGCCAATCACGTCTTTGTCGACATTCTCCAAAAGATTGAGGTTCAAGATCCTCACTATCTTGCATAATGCTAGATGCAATATTATATGTAAATACATAATCCACCACTATATCCACTCGATTCAAATTTGTCTCAATATCGATTAGATTTATTGATAGTTCCTTATTTTTTTGAGTCTCGGGCTCAGTGGTTTCCTCATGAATCTCAGAATTTATTAAATCGTGGATTTCTTCATGAGACTTTTTCGTAGTGTCATTTTGATAATTTATTTTCTTTTTTTTAGGATTTCGATCCTTTAGAACCCAATAATCTGCCACGTTTTAGGCGTGCTTTTGACTAATTAGCTATGACACTAGAAGATTGTCCAAAAGGGACATCAATACAAATTGAAACATACTCTGCAGAGATATGTGATTTTGTTGTCCTTTTCAGATCCGTAAATGCATCTGGCATTTGATTTTCTATTCTTTGCAAACGGATAATATTTTGTACCTCTTTTTCACAAATAGAGGTATGTAGATCAAGATGAGACAATGATGAATTTTTCCACAAAATTTCCAGTTTTGTTTCACCTATTTCCCCCCTAATTTTGGGAAAAGTGTCTCATCAAATCGACAGTCTGAAAATCGAGCAGTGAATAAATCCCCCGTTAATGTTTCAAGATAGCGAATAATGGAGGGCGATTCAAACCCAACATATATTCCTAACCTTCTTTGGGACCCATTTTGGTGCGATATGGCGGTGCTACAAGCACATATACTGCGCATCTAAAAATTCTTAAATATGATATATTAGGTTCATGACCCAAAACTAATTGCAACCGGGAATATTTATGATAATTTATCGGTCTAAGACGAACTAGCATTGCTGCATGCAAAATAGTGTGACCCCAAATAGAAGTGGGCAGCCTCGTTTGCATGAGTAACAGTCTTGCTATCAATTGCAGATATTTAATTAAAGACTCTGCAAGGCCATTTTTAGTGTGAACATAAGCTACATATTATTCCACTTTTATCCCAATTGATAAGCAATAATCATTAAATGCTTGGGCTAAAAACTCAGCAACATTATCAAGTCTAATAGACTTAATTGGATTATTAAATTATTTGTGCCATTAATTTTGTAAACGCGAGATTGCGAGATGATAATAGGCACACATGAGACCATCTAGAGGATGCATCTATTAAGACCATGAAATATCTAAACGGACCACTAGGTGGGTGAATAGGTCCATAAATATCCCCTTTTATACGTTCCAAAAACGCAGGGGACTCAATCCCAACCTTTGTTGGTGATGGTCTTATAATTAACTTGCCTTGATAACAAGAAGTGCAAGAAAATTCATTATTTAAAAGAATCTTTAAATTCTTTAATGGATGCCCATTTGAGTTTTCTATAATTCGTCTCATCATAATTGATCTAGGATGTCCCAATCGATCATGCCAAAGTACAAAAATATTGGAATCAGTAACCTTATGGTTTACAATAGAATGTGTTTCAATTGCACTAATTCTTGTCCAATACAGGCCACAAGATAAAGATGGAAATTTCTCAATTACCCCTTTCTGGCCCGAGACATTCTTGGTAATGATGAGATATTCAAAATTATTCTCATCTATTGTCTCAATATGATATCCATTTCGGCGGATATCTTTAAAACTCAAGTTCCTCTTGGACTTGGAGGAGAACATTGCATTCTCTATGATAAGTATTGTTCCCTTATGCAGAGTTATAGTAGCTCTTCCTGAGCCTTCAATTAAATTACTACTACCAGATATTGTAGTAACATCTGCCTTACACATACTTAAATGAGAGAAATACTTCTTCTCTTTGAATATTGTATGTGACATAGATGAATCAACTAAATAAATATTTTTACCATTAAATATTGATCCAAGTTTTCTTTGTGAGGTATCCATATTTGCTTCCCATGGTTTGACATACAAAAGAAATATACGAATAAACATTAGTATATTCATGTCGATTAAATATATTCATGAATTTGTTCAAGCATTTAACAAGGGAGCTAATAATGAGAAAGATAAGGACATTTAGTAGAATTAAATACCATACATCTAAATAATATGATTAACACAGTGTGAAATTGCAATTGTGGAAGAAAAGAAAACAAAATAATTTAAAAATTAGTTTTACGAGCACACATTGTATAAAACAAATATTAAACAAAGAGAGAATTGGATAAACTAACTGTCATTATACAACAACGTCGAAACAAGGATAACCATATTTGCCTGCCCATTATTCTGACCACATGGACGTGATCGCTCATGTCCTCAATAATATATACGTACATTGTCCAATGCAACTCGAATTTTCCTTTCTGTTTTAACTCCAACGTTAAGAATTCGATAGATGTGCAAACATTTACTTTAACATAGGCAGATTTCTATAAAGAGGGTTTGTTAAAGGGAGACTACATATAAGAGTAAATTCTTTAAAACACTAAATTGATTGTATAAAATAAATATTATATTTAATTAAAATGAACTAACACTATTTCATAAATCAAATAATACTAACTGATACTAATAACTACTACTCATGTAAAGAACTATAATTACATGATGTTTATTCATTAACTAATACGAATAGGCAAAAATAAAAATTAAACTACTCAATCATCTTTAACTACGGATCCATCACCAATAAAGTGGTCTATTTTTTCATCAGGGTGTTCAAAGAAGTCTGCCACATCCAAGTGGGTGATGTCAAAATCATTGTCAGAGACAAAATTGGCTCCAGGCCCTTTATTCTTTAAAGATGCTTGATAAAGCTCAACCAAATGTCCTTGTACACGATAAATATTTGCCCAATGCCTTTTTGCACCGCAACAATAACATTCAGTTTCTGAACCATTTGCCTTTGGCTTCTCATCTTTCCCTTTCCACTTTTGGTGGTTATTTTTCTTTGGAGGGTGATTAACACAAGGAAAGTTTCTTCCTTTTCCACGGCCACTGCCACGACCACGACCACGACCATTAGTAGAGCCACAGCCTTTTCCACGCTTAGCATAATTGGAATACACCCCATCCACCTTAGGCAATGATGTAGACCCAGTGGGTCGATTTTCGTGATTTTTCATGAGCAAATCGTTATTTAGTTACAAGGAGAAGAGAAATCAACTCAGAGTACTTCTTGAAACTTTTCTCTCGGTATTTCTGTTGCAAGACAATATTGGAGGCATGAAACATTGCAAACGTTTTTTCAAGCATATCATAGTCGGTGATAGTATCTCCACAGAGTTTCAATTTAGAAGTAATTTTGAACATCGCAGAATTATATTCAGAAACAGACTTAAAGTCTTGAAGCCTCAGATGAGCCCAATCATATCGTGCTTGTGGAAGAGTGACCAACTTTAAGTTGTCAGATATTTCCTTTAAGCCATTCCACAAAACAAGTGGATCTTTGACTGTGAGATATTCTATTTTCAACCCTTCATTAAGGTGATGACGCAAGAAAATCAAGGCCTTAGCACAGTCTTGGGTAGATACTTTATTTTTATCTTTAATGGCGTCTTCAAGACCCATTGCATATAAATGGATTTTAGCATCCAACACTCATGTCATATAGTTCTTTCCCGAAATTTCAAGGGTAACGAACTTTCTTTTCATAATGTCAGTCATAATTAAAAAGAGGAGAAAAGTTATACCTTAATCTTCTCAAAGAGCTTCTTGAGACAGTAAAATCTCGTGTTGATAACGTGTTATAAAACAATAAAAGAAGAAGAAGAGTATTGCAGAGAAAAAGAGAGAGGAGATTCTTATTGAATTTTGGGATGATTTACAAAGGAATAGGACCCTTCTATTTATAGGGAAATGGTAACTTAACCACTACGTAAAATCCCTAAGATCTCTCTATAATATAGACATTCACCTTAAATAGAATCTATTAATAACAATATCTAAATTAAGACAATTTTTAACAAAGAAAACCCTTTTTATAAAATGTGAGCCAGACAAAGCTATGCGCAAATTTACTCCTGAAACATATAAAGAATTATACATCCAAAAAAAAGCGACAGTTGAAAAGGAAAGCTTTGCTGCTTACCCTATAGTAGTAAGTACTAGTAACAAGCATGAAGCAGGCACATGAATTTATTCAATTCCTTATTCTGACATTTTAATATAAGATCTAAATATCTCCTTTTCAATCGATTGAACTCAATTATTTCATTTAAGTATCATGTAACTAAGTTTATGAAACTTGGACTTTACAAATGTACATACAACATAATAGTATACGATTAATACCAAATTCTGACTTAGTTATAATTAAAAAGTTTTTCCAAAGTCAGTTCCTGTCGAATGTAACTTAATTTACATGTTAATCAAAGTCAACTGAGAGTAATGTAGCTAAGACTTCTTTGGACAAAATAAGTGGAAGTAAAGTACACCCACCTTTATCCACAACAAATGACATTGAGAGGAAAACTTAGAGCCCGTTTGGACATACGATTTTTTTTCTATTGTTTTCCAAAAAAATTGTTTTTTAGAAATCAGTGTTTGACCATAAAATTTTCAATTTTTACTTGAAGATGACTTTTGGAATTTTTCAAAAATTTGATAACTCCAAAAAATTGTTTTTCAAAATTTTCACTCAAATCACTCACAAAAATTCAAAAACAACCCAAAATTATATTCATGTCCAAACACAGCTCTAATTTTTAAATATTATTTTTACTTTTTTTTTGGAATTTTAAAATTTGTCTGTCCAAATGCCCACTAAGAGAATGATCCCTTGTGTTACGAGGTACATGAGAATTATATGTGCCAATTAGATAAGTGTGGAGACCAACTACCTTATATTGCTCTTAATACCCCACAATCAAAGCTGACCTGGTCCTTATGGAAGCCTTGGATGGTTTTACCACCATTAATATGCCCCGGAAAATAATTGAGCTTATGCAAAAGGTGGCAGACTTTAAGGGTGGCAATCATGGGCTACCTTATGGGTTTCTTCTCACAAAGGGCTTCGAGTTGTTCAAGGTACCTCTGGTACAAGCCAAAGTGGGGACTAAGAAGAAAACCTTTTCCAAGACCATTGTTGAGGAGTGTGAGTGTATTGACAAGGCCGGGGAGTTGGAAGCACCTCTCCTATCTCTCAACTGATAAATGCTCAGAATAGTGCCACATAAGAGATCCGAAAGCTGAAGGCAAGGAACGCGATTCTTGAGAGTTAGCTCAGTCAGCTACAAGAGGCACCTAGTTCCGGTAATTCTCACGGCTCAAAGGTTGCTTGCCTGACGACGGAGAATGCGGAGCTCAGAAAACAGGTGGAGGACCTAAAAGAAAGATTGCTCAATGAACAAATGTCTGCGAATGCTCGCATGGATCTTGTCCTCAAAACCCTTGCCCCCTCCTCGAAGCCCTCTTCCTCTAGTGCCCCCTAAGTAGTGTCCCCCTCAGTGTCCAGTTTCCAGTGTCTATCTCTTATGAATGTTTCTAATGATATTTTTTTGTTGTTGGTACTTGTTTTTGTTTTTGTTTTGGAGTTGTGGATGGTAACATTGAATATGCTACCGTTTGTAAAATCCAAATTGATTTATGCAAGCTTTTCCCCTTTTGCCGTGTATAATATTGTTCTTTTGTCTCTGGTTTCTATCATGTTATGTGCACATAAGTGGCATGATTTTACCAAGTCAACTCTCCATAGCTGGAAAGTAACTGACTGCACACGCAACAGTACAACACAATGCAGCAGTCATCTCCATTGGGAAAGAGCTTGTACCAAAGTTGCTTACATCATTCAAGTGATGTCATCAATGTTATATTAACATTAAACCAATTACAAAACATCACTTTAACGCTTAGAGAATTTACTCAAGCACTCAAACAGTGATTAAGCTTCCAGTCAACAATTCTCAAGTGCATCAAGAACAAAGAACAACACTGCTACGGACCAGTTCCCCATATCAAGTGATTGTATGTCCTTAGTTGATTTGTAACTTTTTTAATGTTCTTACTTGTAACTCCTACTTAGCTTACTTAGAATCAGTGTGTAGGAAACTCTTGTAGATCATAAACCCCCGTGTTTGTGTCTTGGATAGAGTTAGTCAAGTTGTGAAGTCTTTGTAATAGAGGCATTACAAAATGGCTTTTAATAAGTGTGCTACAAGTTAGTGAGGGATTAAGGATTTTTCTCAGAAATGAAGTTGAAATCCTACAAGGGTAGGTCGTGGTTTTTTATCCTGTTGATCTGGGAATTTTTCACGTAAAAACAGTCAGTGTTATTTACATTCTGTTGTGTGTGTGTGTGTGTAATATGTGGAAACTGATAGAGACTCCAGGTTCTCTTTATAGTTTGGTGGACTCTCAAATTCTATCAATTAGTATCAGATCAGGTTCTTGCTATCAGGCTAACACCTATAAAGGATCCTCATGGCTGCTCCACCAAACTTTGAAGAAGGTCAGTTAACTACAGGCCATCGAGGTTCAATAGCTAGTACTATGGGTGGTGGAAGACGAGGATGCACGACTTTATCACGGCTGAAGACTCTGAGCTATGGGATGTCATCCGTGATGGACCCTTTGTTCCTACCAAGAATCTTGGCGACCCAACATTAGCCATTCCCAAGACGAGGAAAGACTTCAATGACGTTGATCGAAAGGCCATAGAAAAGAATTTTCGTGCAACGAAAATTATTGTTTGTGGCATTGGTACCGATGAATATAATAGGATATCGGCATGTCAATCAGAAAAATAAATCCGGGGGAAGTTCTTCAGATAGCTCACGAGGGAACAATACAGGTGAAACAATCCAATATCGACATGCTCACAACTGAATATGAGCTCTTCAGGATAAAAGATGATGAATCCATCCAAGATATGCATACTCGCTTCACCTTCATCATCAATGAGCTTCACTCTCTTGGTGAAATTATTCTTAGAAACAAGCTTGTCAGGAAAATCCTTAGTGTACTGCTCAGTTCTTGGGAAAGAAAAGTAAACGCCATTACAAAGGCGAAGGACTTGTAGACACTGACCATAGATGAACTTATTGGAAACTTGAAAACTTATGAAATGAAGAAGAAGGACAATGAAAGAAGAGATCCCAAAATAGAGAAGAAATTGGTCCTCAAGACAGACAACAATGACTCAATTGGTGACGATGGTGATATGGCATACTTACTAGAAGATTCTGGAAAATGGTTCGTAGGAATGAAGGCATTCCAAAAAGGGGCAGTTATAAATAATTATGACCTCTGTCATAAATGTGGTAAGCTAGGACACTTCATCAAGGACTATACTCTCCTGAAAAGAAGATCAATTCAAGCACAACTCAGACAAAGCAGCCAAGAGGAACTCGGTTCCTGATAAACGCTTCAAGAGAAAGAATGCCGCTGACAACGTTGTAAATCAAGCTCATGCTGCATGGGGAGACTCCTCCAGCAAATCTGAAGAAAAAAATGATCATGGTGATAGTTCAATTATGGTAGTGGAAAGTGAAGCCACTGAGTAGGACTAAATCTTTGCTTTGATGGCTCAACCTGATGACGATGAAGATGACGACGATGATGAGGTAAATTTTCTGGATGTTCAGAGAAATATGAAATCTTATTCTCCTAAAAAACTCATGTCTTTGGAAAATGTTTTAATTGATGCTTATCACAGTCTTATAAATGATAAAAATGATTTAACTATAGAATTAGGAAAAGCAGAACATACCAGAGATGACCTAGTAGTCGTTGTAGTTGATTTAAAAGAAACAATTGAGAATCTGAAGAAAGAGAAAGATGCCTTAGATGAAAAGATTGCAAATATAGAACATGAAAAATATGATCTAATGGTTGTTGTGGTAGACTTAAAGGAAACCATTGAGTGTGTAAGTAAGGAAAAACAAGTCTTAACAGAGAGAGTTGCTAACATTGAGCATGAGAGATATGACCTATTAGTGGTGGTAGTATACTTGACGGATACAATTGAGGAACTTAAAATGGAGAGTAGTCATGGAAATTCTCAAAAGGGAAAGGAAGTTGCAAGTGAGGTACACATTAATCTTGAAAGTGAGTTAAATTCAGTGAAGTCCAATTTGTGTGACGAGCTTGAGAAAAACAGACAACTTGAGGAAGAACTAGGAAGATTGAAGAGTGATCTTGAAAAATCACTCAAGTGGTCCTGGTCCTCTGATGCTATTACTGCCATGTACATTAATAATGGGGGGAACAGGCAGGGAATTAGGTTTCAAAGGGAGAGACTCCCTACAACTCTCATAGCAAGTATATTACTGTACCCGATAATTAGCTTTGTACTCACTGTGGTAACAATGGGCACCTCAAGGAAAAATCCAAGGCCAGGGTTCAGTCTCAACAGATAAATAATTTTTTTGCTAAGAAAGTAACTACTGCTAGAGAATCTGGTCCCTCACATAGAAAACACATGATGCCTGCCTGGACTAAAAGAACACTCATTCATCCTTTTTCTCACTACAAGGGACCCAAACTTGTTTGGGTTCCTAAATCTAACCCTTGATTTCCTTGTGCAGGGAGTAGTGAAGGGGAGCAGCCAACAATGGTACATGGATAGTTGCTGCTCAAAGCACATGACTGGAAACACAATCGGTTTCCCTTCGCTGAAGACCCTGCAAGGAGGGAGTGTATCCTTTGGAAATGGTAAAAAAGGATACATTTTGGGATTTGGAATGATTGGGAAGTTACTCACTAACTCAATTGAGAACGTGTACTATGTTAATGTCTTGAAGTATAGTCTGTTTAGTGTCTCTCAGATATGTGACAAGGGAAACAAAATGGAAACTTTTTTAAAGATATGCACAGTCACAAATCTTGTGACTGGTGAGGTGGTGCTAGTGTCCAAGAGATAAAAAAGATATTTATGTTGCTAATTTTTAGTCTCTGCAAAGTGGTGATCTAAGATATTTAAGAGTTGTTGATGACGATGCTGAATTATGACATAAAAGGCTGGGGCATGAAAGCTTTTAATTACTGAACAAACTAGTCCAGAAGGACCTGGTTCGTGGTCTGCCCAAGTCAAGATTTAAGGAACACAAAGTATGTGATGCCTGTGCAAAAGGAAAGCATGTAAGATCTTTATTCAAGCCCAAAAAGTAAGTCAACATCTCAAGGCCACATGATCTTCTTCATATGGATCTATGTGGACTTATGAGGGTGCCAAGTAGAGGAGGAAAAGGATATATCTTCGTATTAGTGGATGGCTACTCCAGATTCACTTGGACCCTGTTCCTCAAAACCAGGGATGAGACTTTTCAAGTATTTTGTTGCCTTTGTCAAGAAGATTCAATTGAAGATTGTAACAAATGTGGCTTGCATCAGATCAGACCACGGGACAGAGTTTGATAATGCCAGATTTGATGAATTCTATGTTAAAAATGGCATTACTCATAACTTCTCAGCTCCAAGAACACCACATCAAAATGGTGTTGTGGAAAGAAAGAACAGGATTCTTGAAGACATGGCAAGGACAATGCTAATTGACAACGCGAAATATTTCTAGGCAGAAACAGTTAATACTGCATGCTATTTGATAAACAGGTGCATGATAAGGTCCCTTCTAAACAAAACACCTTATGAGTTGCTGAATGGAAGAAAATCTAATCTGACTCATTTGAGGACATTTGGATGCAAATGCTCAACAATGGCAAGGAACAACTTGGAAACTTTTATGCCAAAAGTGATGAAGGAATCTTCCTGTGATACACATCCCAAATCAAAGCTTACAAAGTATACAACAAAAGAACTCAATGTGTTGAGGAGAGTGTACATGTGATCTTTGATGAATCTCACCTCTCTTGTGAGAAGGACGGGCATGCTGATCAAGATGGAGAACCTTTATCGGTTCCATGTGAAGTTATTGACATGGAAAATATAAAGGCAGACATGATGAGCCATGTCAAGGAATCCAGTGAAGATGATGCAACTACATCTTCATCCATTGGAGAGGAACCTAGTCCCACGATCACAACAACTGAAGCTAAAAATAGAGTTGTTGATGTAGTCCAAGGTACTCCACTTGCTGAAGAAAGAAGTGGCTAAGAAACTCAGTCAGATATACCTGGTTCCTCTACTAATGAGATTCAAGTACCAAATTGGAATCACAAAAGCTCACACCCTCTTGATAACATAATCACCCCTATTGACTTAGGAGTTCAAACCAGATCAAAAGCCAGGAATTAACTTGCCTTTTCACCCTTTATTTTCCAAATAGAGCTCAAAAATATCAAAGAAGATCTGAAAGATACATACTGGATCATAGCCATGCAACAGGAGCTGCATCAATTTGAAATAAACAAGGTATGGCACCTGGTTCTTTGACCTGCAGATCGAACTATCATAGGGACCAGGTGGGTATTCAGGAACAAACTCGATGAGTTTGGAAATAAAACAAGAAACAAGGCAAGGCTTGTAGTTCAAGGCTACATTCAGGAAGAAGTGATTGATTATGATGAAACATTTGCTCCAGTTTCTCGAATGGAAGCTATCAGAACTCTTATTAGTTTGCATCTCATATGGAATTCACGTTGTTCCAAATGGATGTCAAAAGTGCATTTCTAAATGGCTTCCTGATAGAAGAAGTTTATATCAAGCAGCATCCTGGATTTGAGTGCCATGAGCATCCTGAGCATGTGTTCAAGCTGGACAAGGCATATATGGGCTAAAGCAGGATCCCCCGGCTTGGTATGAAATTTTATCAAAGTTTCTTCTAGAAAATGGTTTTACAAAAGGAAAAATTGATAACACTTTTTTTCTGAAGAAACGAGGGAGGAACCTGCTCATTGTTCAAGTATATTTTGATGAAATCATTTTTGGAGCCATAACTGACTCTCTTTGTGAAGAGTTTGCAAAACTCATGGGGAGTGAGTTTGAGATGATTATAATGGGAGAATTAAATTTCTTCCTGGGACTTCAAGTGAAGCAATCTCAAAAGGGAACATTGATAAGTCAGCAGAAGTACATCAAGGAGCTGCTGAAAAGGTTTGACATGGAAGCATCAAAAGTTCTTGACACTTCTACTGGCACAGCTACGCGTCTAGACATGGATGAACCTGGTTCCCCTGTAAATCAAACCATGTATAGAGGGATCATAGGGTCACTCTTATTCTCACTGCAAGCAGACCAGACATTGTGTTCAGCGTGGATATTTGTGCAAGGTTTAAATCTAATCCAAAGGAGTCTCATCTGAAGGCTACTAAAAGAATATTGAGATATCTTAAAGGAATTCAGGACTTGGTTCTCTACTATCCCTCATGTGATAACTTTTATCTTATTGGGTATGCTGATGCTGATTATGCAGGATATCTGGTGGACAGGAAAAACACATCTAGAATGGCACATTTTCTGGGTTCTTGTCTCATCTCATGGGTACAAGGAAGCAAAACTCAATGGCACTCTCAACTGCTGAAGCAGAATATGTAGCACCTGCTTCTTGCTGTGCTCAATTGTTGTGAATCTAGCAGCAGTTGGAAGACTTTGGAGTATACTCAGATGGCCAAAAATCCAATCCAACATAAAAGGACCAAGCACATTGATGTACGTCATCACTTCCTTAGGGACAATGTTGAAAAAGGGATCATTTGTATGAAGTTTTGTAGCATTGAACATCAGATTGCATACATCTTCATCAAAGCTCTGAGCAGAGAACATTTTGAAAGAAATCTCTTGGCACTGGGGTTGATAAAACCCAACTGAGGACCTGGTCTCCCAATGATTGGCTATGAAAGAAATGTACAAGTAAAATTAGCTAAAAGTGTTTTCTGGCAAAGTTTAACTCATTTATACACCGTTACAAGTACACACGCATAGTGATTACAGAATAGCTGATGCAATGCATGCTGGTAAAAGGGGTTAAGCTTACACTTGCAAGACTTGTCGGGGAACCTAGTTCTCCTGACACAGGTTAGTAGCTTCTTTGTTCTATCATATACAATTTATAAGGATAAAACAATGCCACATCATCAGTGTGTCGGTTTCTTTTGCGTCTTTTCAACTAAAACGTCTCACCTGCTGGTGAACGACCCGACTCCCCAAAATAAAATTGCCGTTTTTTCCTAACCGGTACCTCATCTCTCATAAATACATCTATCAATGTCACAACTTCTCACTTCAAACTTTAAAATTTCAGTCCTCTTTCTCTCTTCTCAAACCACTAATTTTTCCAGTAAACTTCACCATATCTGAGAATCAAGAAAATTTTGGTGTTCTCAACAATACTCCCATCGAGTCCACACCAGTTGAAACTCCAATAGTATACTCCTCACCCAACACCACCACCAGTCCAAACCTTAGAGCGAAGTCTCCCTCAAATTCAGTTTCCTCACCTACCCACTCAGGTTCTAGTTCTCATCGGAGTCAAAAAACCTCGACTCTGAAAAAGTTTGTGGCTACCAGTTCTCCTCCAGTCTCGCCGGAAAAACAGGGTGAACCGGGTAATCTGGTCTAAGAAGGAAATTAGGAAACCTCCAATCTCGCTATGAAAGAGAACACAAGGGCAAACCAACAGTCTAGTCTTGACAACGCTGACTCACCCAAGACAGGTCTTGAATCTACATGTAACACTCCTCTTCCAACTGAAATTTCCATGGAACTACAAGGAAAGGAGGCAATATAAAATAAGCTCTCCATAGCTGATGAAGGGGTTTTTGTCGAGGAAGGTGTAGGGGTTCTGAGCCTCAGGGGGAATAGCCTCACGCCATAATAGATGGGAGAGAGCTTGTTCCAGTTGAAACATCGACACAGGATTATACTACTGGGGTCCCTAATAATGGACCCGATCCCTCAACGGAGGATCCAGGTCAGGGTTATCTCCTCAGGTCAGTATTGATCTTGCTCATTCTCCTCATTTCTATGATGAACCCCTGTCTATAGTGGTGCCTGAGATGCGTTCTGATAGTGAAGAAGATTTAGATGATATGGTGATTGCTAGTTTTATCAAGGCTAGGACTAATCCAGTTGCAACTCCAGAGCCAACCCCTAAGTGACCCACTACACGGTTGCGAAAAAAGGAGGCTCTAGAGTCTCCTCTCAAGAAAAGTCAAAGCAGTCAAAGAAGAAGAAAGTTGGAGAAGGATGTAAAAGCTGTACATGAAAAGGTCGTTCCTGTTGTTAATGTGGATGAGGAAGCAGAAGAGGAACCTAGTTCTTTGACTCACAAGCCCTCGAGGCAGAAGCACTCTCTCTTTCTCAATCCAAAAGGAACACTTCTACAAGTGTTGAGAGTCCAACTAAGAGAGCTGATGTTGTTTCTAGTGAAACGTTTGTGGAGAAATATGGTGATAAGATAGTGAAAGAGAGTGGTGGAATCTGATGGTGAAGAAATGGAAGACTCTGGTGAAAATGTGTATGAATAGTCAGTGGAGAAGGGAAAGTCTATTCGCAAGTCAGTGAAAATAAAAGTAGATTATGATGAGGAACCTGGTCCCTCCAAGAAAGCAAAAGTTGGTGAGTGTCTGAGTTCTGGGAACGAGAAGTTAAGGAATCAGAAGGTGCCGTGGGGCCGCACATTCGCCCATGACATCGTATAGCTTGCTGGGATGAGGCAGTTAGTGGAAATTTGTGAGTTCCAAAATTGGACTCATTTGTTTACAAATGATGTTTCAAAAGTGTGTGAGGAGGACGCACGAAGTTTTTATGCCGACCTCTTCAAAGTTGAAGATGATCACATATATGTGTTGGTAAATGGGGTGGACATAGTGATAGACTCTTCCGTGTTGGGGTCAATTCTGGGTGTTCCTGCTGAAGGGTTGTCGTCTATTCAAGGTGCCTGCTCGTACAATTTCAATAATTCCATCGTCAAGGACAAGGCAATCAAACAGGGGGAACGGGTGCATGAGAAGGCACTCCTTCAAGTATATCAGTTGATTTTTTAGATGGTAAACAGAGTTCTGCTTCCCCTTGCTGATAGGAGATCTATTACGTCCAAAGCTGACCTGGTCCTTATGGAAGCCTTGGATGGTTTTACCATTATCAATCTGCCCGGGATAATGATTGAGCATATGCAAAAGATGGAAGACTTTAAGGGCGACAACCATGGGCTACCTTATGGGTTTCTTCTCACAAAGGTCTTCAAGGTACCTCTGGGACAGGCCAAAGTGGGGACTAAGAAGCAAACCTTCTCCAAGACTACTCTTGAGGTGTGTTAGTGTATTGACAAGGTCGGAGGAGTTGGAATCACCTCTACTATCCCTCAACTAATAAATGCTCAGAATAGTGCCATAGAGGAGATCCGGAAGATGAAGGAAAGGAACACAATTCTTGAGAGTTAGTTCAGTCAGCTACAAGAGGCACCTGGTTCCGGTAGTTCTCACAACTGAGAGGTTGTGCGCCTGACGACGGAGAATGCTGAGCTCAGGAAACAGGTGGAAGACATGAAAGAAAGATTGCTCAATGAGCAAATGTATGCGAATGCTCGCATGGATCTTGTACTCAAAACCCTTTCCCCCTCCTCGAAGCCCTCTTCCTCCAGTGCCCCCCAAGAAGTGTCCCCCTCGGTGTCCAGTTTCCGTCTCTTATGAATGTTTCTGATGAGTATTTTGGTTGTTTGTACTTGTTTTTGTTTTGAAATTGTGGATGGTATTGAATCTGATCCCGTTTGTAAAATCCAAATTGGTTTATGCAAGTTTATCCCCTTTTGCCGTGTATAATATTGTTTTTTTGTCTCTGTTTTTTATCATGTTGTGTGCAGACAAGTGACATGAGTTTACCACGCTAGACTTCTTTTTGCTTTTTTACTTAGACTTTTGCTTTTTATGATGCCAAAAGGGGGGAGATTTATGCATAATTGAATAATGATATGCACTGATTAAGGGGAAATACAGATTCAGGAGGAACTCAATGGTCTTCCTAGTTCACTATCTGGTTCTTTGTAGTTCTTCATAAGATTTTCAATTATAAGTTTGTCATCATCAAAAAGGGAAAATTGATAGGTTATAAGTACCTTTTTTTTATGTTTTGATGATCTAACAAACTTAATGCCAAGAACCAGATAAGGACCTGATCCGCATCTGGTCCACATTCTCAAAGCGCATGAAAATAACCGGACTTAAGTTGGAGATGTTCGTCAGTACCTCAGAAGTTAAAGAATCAACAAGGGGAATAGATGATCTTCAGTTCCCTTGGTGATTTTACCAAGTCAACTCTCCACAGCTGGAAAGTAACTGACTGCACACGCAACAGTACAACACAGTGCAACAGTCACCTCCATTGGGAAGGACCTTGTACCAAAGTTACTTACATTATTCAAGTGATGTAATCAATGTTACATTAATATTAAACCAATGACAAAACATCACTGAACACTTAGAGAATTTAATCAAGCACTCCAACAACACTACTACGGACCACTTCCCCATATCAAGTGATTGTATGTCCTTAGTTGAGTTGTAACTTTGTTAATGTTCTTACTTGTAACTCCAACTTAGATTACTTAGAATCAATGTGTAGGAAACTCTTGTAAGTCATAAACCCCTGTGTTTGTGTCTTGGCTAGAGTTAGTCAAGTTGTGAAGTCTTTGAAATAGAGGTATTACAAAGTGACTTGTAATAGGTGTGTTACAAGTTAATGAGGGATTAATGAGTTAATTCCTAGGTTACAATAGGTTGTTAATATATAACGTTTTGCTCAGTAGTGAAGTTGAAATCCTACAAAGGGTATGTCGTGGTTATTGATCCCATTGAGCTGAGAATTTTCCATGTAAAAACTCTCAGTGTTATTTATATTTTTCTCTGTGTGTGTGTAATCTTTGTACACTGATAGAGAACATGATTCTCTATATAGTTTGGTGGACCCTCAAATTCTATTACAAATGACGCATAAATAGGGACGAAGGAAGTACTGTACTTGTACTATTATTAACGTAATTTTGAAGTCACAACTCTCTCATTTGTATATAAAAATACATTCGATGTAGTAAGGAAAAGAATCACATAATGTTGATTTGTTTGGGCTGCTTAAATCTGCCGTACTGGAAATAGGTTATGAAAAATTTGTGAGTAAATTTTAGTTACCTTAAAGTGGAAAAAAACTTAGAGTGGGGGAAAGTCCAAGCAGCTCCTTCATCTATAGGAAACTTATGAGAGGGAAAAACTCATTCTTTATGGATGCTCCATTTCCGACCAGGCGTTGGCGGGGAGGATTGCAACTGGGTTGATCAGCCGGTATTGGGGGCGGGGGAAACTGACCCGGGCTCCATTCTAAATCAAGCTTCAACCGAGCATATGTCTGCCATGGGAACAAGAAGAACGAAAATGTACTTTTATGTTGAAGTCTTTCCCGTTGGAAGGCTGGGGGTTTGTAATTCTTCGATTCGGCGCGGTCGACTTTCGATTAATAATTTTGGGAATCCCATAAAGGGAGGAGTACCGCTCCGTGGGACACTTTGTGAGTGCCAATCGGGTGCAGCTGCTGGAATGCCGGAATAAGAGATGAAAGCTTGTTAGCAGTCTAGCGATCTTACGCTCATTCCAGACAGTGCAGTCAGTCCAAGCATAGTAAGAATAAGGAAAGTTACTAGGGAAGTAGGCTTAGCCTTTTCAGTTCTAGTGCTTGAGTACTCCTATCCCTAACTCTTTTCCCGTACAAAAGGAAGAAGGCACATGGGTATACAATTGTAAGGTCGCAGTCCCACGATCCAATCCAATTCTCAATTGGGAGTGGCTAATGTGAGCCATTAATCCTACCTCGAAAATGTGTTTTTTCCTCTTTGATTTTCTTAACTATCTTCTATAGGAGACCTTTTTTTGCCCAATTAAAAATGATTTTATCATTTCGGAATCCGCAATTCAATATAGATGGATATATACCCCATCTATATGTCTCTCTTCCTGCCATTTTGCCATTCAATTTGAAATACTTGAACAGTCGATTCTTTTTTTTTTATCTTCACTTTCACGTGAAAGCGGAGGAATGTCTCATTAGTTATAACTAACCATTCCATTAAAAAATTAGAATTTGGAATAAATAGTAGATAACATGAGGTTTAGTTAATTTTGTTTACCCTCAAAATTGGATAACAACTAAATTTATACACGGTTTTAAGAATATGCGATCTAATTTGATACAAAATGAGAAATCAAATTAAATGAAAATTAATGATAAAAAAGAGTAAATGCAAAACCACACAAGTTGAACAATCTTGGCCTTAATGGTTGATCAATACGAGAAAGAAATCAGACCTATAACCTCACTGCAGTGGCTTGTAGACTTGCTTTGCTGCGAAAAGCTCAAGTGAAAACCTATTAGAACTGTGGGCCTCACCCGTCTACTACTCGACCTTAAGTAACTACAGTTAGGAGGATCCATCCAATAGCTTAATGACTTGCTTGGGTCATCTAAGAGGTAAGGCCTCCTCCGATCGACCCTAACTTTCATTATTGAGCTAAAGGAGACACAAGTTGAACAATCTTGGCCTTAAAGGTTGATCACTCTCGAGTCAAAAAATGCTACAATCGGTGCCGAAATAAAATAATGAGATAACAATGACTAGAAATAATCAGACCCCCTTTATATAGTAGAGGAGTCCTACTTTAGCTACAATTATGTATAAGGTAAAAAATCTCATAATTTTCTAATTAATCGGTTTCATTGATACGTGCCGAAATTCCCGCCGTGATGTGCGACCGGTTACAGATATTACGGCCTTCCGTTATTTTGATTCGATAATGTTTTCTCGAGCTAATTCGAAGTCGGTGTCTATTCCGGAGTTACGAATTCGATAAACTTGAAGACGCATGTTCTAACCTCGTGCCTAGATTCGACGGAATCCAAGGTCGATCTTTAATCCATTATGTTCCATTCCCGATCTGTCATGTAACAGACAAGCTCGGTTTTTACCATATACAAATTTAATATGGCAAATTGTAGTTTTGTGTCTATATTGTTATAATGGGTAAAGTCCAGTTATTATTTTAGTATGACAAAATGTAGTTTTGCTATTATAGTCTATAAAGTTCAATAATTATACATGAAAGTTGAAACAAAGCCCTACTTCAATTGTGAAGTTGTATGTTAAGGGAAAAGTTCAACGGTTGTTGAGTTAATTGTAAATTATCCTTTTGTATGATCATTTTAGTCAATCTTCTGTTCTCTGTTAAGGTGTCAAGTAGTTGGAGCTTCACAGTAAAATGATCTGTTTTTGTCTTAATCTTTGGTTACATGCAATTCTTGAAACAGATATGGGAAAACGTGAACCAATCAACTTTGATGACACAAACATTTCCATTAAATGGCCTATAGAAGCAGAAGCGGCATTGCCTTGAGTCCGGAACCAAAATCTTTTTTACTCAAACTATCGAAATATATGAAAAAAAACTTAGTAACCAAAATACATATAACGCCCTTTTAAACGCGCTATACCTTAACGTCCATTTTAAACATTAAAGTATAGCGCCCATTAAAAGGACATTATATTTGAACTTGACAAGACGGCCAGGTATAACGTCGTTTATCAAGGCGCTATAGTATAGCGCCTTAATAAACGATACTATACCTGTTAATAAACCCGTCCCCTTCCCTTCCCTCACCAAACAGAACACTCCCCCCTTAAAAAATCAAACTAATAGCAGTCCTCTCCCCTCCCCATTAACGTCCAAAAAAGCTCGAGTTGGACCCAACCCGTCCCATAAAAAGTTAAGATTCTCGGTTCCACATCCTAGCTAAGGCGTTTTCTCGTTGTGGGTTGCTCGTTTCAACTCCAAATCGTGAAATCTTCAATTTTCTAAAAACCTTAAATCGAGATATTCCGACTTAGTTTTTGTTAAAACTCGTATAAAAAATGCATATTAGTTGTTTATAATGTGTTCTATGTTGTTTTTTGATTGTTTTATGATTTAACTATTTTGTTATTTTTATCCGGGTTATGATATTAGTGTGCTAAAAAAATATATAAAAATAGAAAAATTATTATTAGTTGTTAAAAAATATTAATAAGTTACTTTTTACTGTGGTATATGTATTTTCGTAAATATTTTGTGATTAAATTTGTTTGTTATTTTTATCTGGATTAGATTATTTATTTGCTTAAAGACTAGTAAAATAGATAATGTTACTTTTGTTCCCTCTAGTGGTATCTTGTGACCTAATGTAGTGCTTGTATTTGTAATATAGTGCCCTTTTAGCGTAGTAAAATGTAGTGCCTTTTTAGCGTAGTATCCTTGTAGTTATTGAAATTAATCATTTAAGTATCTATTATACCCAAAAATACGTCAAAATAGTTGATAGTTGAAACACAAGCCTTGTCCAATTCTAGTCAACGATCGTAAGAAAATAATGAGAAAACAATAATATTTTTCGGATATCTTGGTGCTACTGGGCCTCAAATATCGAGCCTGCAACCCATATGCGAATATTTAATAATCAAATCTTGTATAATTATAAAAATTAATTATTTAATTTTACTATAGTCAAAAATAAGTGAGTAACAAACAGACATATAAAATAATAAAACTAACATGTAAAATAATAAAACTTACATATAAATTAATAAGACTAACACATACAATATTAAACTAATATTGAAAATAATAGACATATTGAGTTATAAATCGTGATAATTTTCTTATCAAGAACACAAGAATTCAGGATATCTTGGTGCTACTGGGCCTCAAATATCGAGCCCAAAACCCATATGTAAATACTTAATAATTAAATTTTGGATAATTATAAAAATTAATTATTTAATTTTGTTATAGTAAAAAATAAATGAGTAACAAAAAAACATATAAAACAATAAAACTAATATGTAAGATAATAATACTAACATATAAATTAATAAAACTAACACATACAATATTAAACTAATATTTAAAACAACAGACATGTTGAGTTATAATCGAGATAATTTTCTCATCATTAACACAATAATTCAGGATATCTTGGTGCTAATGGGCCTCAAATATCGAGCTCGGAACTCATATGTGAATATTTAATAATTAAATCTTGTATAATTATGAAAATTTATTATTTAATTTACAAACAAACATATAAATTAATAAAACTAACATCTAAAATAATAAACTATCATATTAACGTAAAATAATATAATTAATATTGTTTAATTTACAGTAGACGACATGGAGGTTCCGCCTTTGCATCCCGGACCTACCAGCCTGGAGCTACTCACGTTACAGGGCGATCATAGGTCGTCCCACATTTGGGAAGGATAGTTACTGGTCCAGACTTTCCGCGCTACGAGAGTAGACGACATGTGGGGCTTTCTCAAGAACCGCGATCTCCATCCCCGTATAGTCAGACACCTCCAGGATACAGGCTTTTATAGGATTGTGGAGATCGGCCGGCTGCAGCTTGATTGGTCGTTGATCACAGCCCTGATAGAGCGGTGGCGACCGGAGATGCACACATTCCATTTTCCCATTGGCGAGGCCACCATCACGTTGCACGATGTGGAGGTCATGTATGGGCTGCCCGTTGATGGACACCCTATTGCTCTGCCGCATGCTATGAGAGAGCAGACACATTTGCAGTACCTGGAGATGTTGCAGCGGCTCACGGGTTTACAGCTACAGCCATAGGAGGAGACTGCACTAGTTGGGGCCAGTCGTCTGCAGTTGACGACTGTCCGACGACATTTGGAGGCATTCCTCCCTGACATCACAGAAGATACACCGGAGCTTCATATTCACCGGTACACGAGGTTGCTGCTACTCCTTATGTTTGGAGGGGTCTTGTTCCCGAACACTTTGGGGAGCCTAGTCAGCTTGAGATTTCTTCATCATCTTGAGCGACTAGATGATTTACCCCAGTACAGGTGCGGTGTGGCTGTTCTCGCCTACTTGTATAGGGAGATGTGCCGGGCGAGCATGAGCACCCAGCGTGACATTGCTGGATTTTTGTCACTGCAACAAGTGAAAACATATTTGAATACTCCATTCATTATAACATACCTAGTAAAAATATACCTTAAATTTTACGTTCACTTTGTTTGTTAGGTTTGGGCCTGGGAGCGGTTCTTGCAGTTGCATCCACCTCTACCACCATTAGCTCAGGATGCACCACCTCCGTTTCTCCCTCTAGCTAGAAGGCGGGTTGATAGGCGGGGATATGGACGAGAGTAAGAGGCTCAACTTAATCTTCCCTTGTGCAGGGATTTGTTGGATTTGCTGGAGGGCGCACAGGTAAATGTATACCTAAGTTTACTTGGCCTGGCTTCATATGTGTTGCGTATACTCACGTTTTTTGTTATTACTTAATAGTTCCTTTGGATTCCATACGCCGACGAGCTGATAGCTGGCTTGCCCGATTATTTCTCGGTCGACCGATTTATTTGGAGCTCTTCCTTCCCGTTGATGTGCCTTGATCTTGTGAAGCATTATGCCACCGAGCGGGCACTTCGACCGTTTGGCCGCCCGCAGCTTGTACCGCCACCGCCTACCTGGAATATCACACATTTCCAGCGGGATGATCGTTCCAGGGTGGACTAGACATATATGGCATGGCTAGAGGTGCAGATCGATACTTGGGACCGGCGACTTGACCTGATTCCACCCCTCTCCACTGCGCCGGACGGATACTGAGCATGATAATATGGGCTGGTTATGCAGAGTTACCCGACTTTTCGTCAGAATCCCATTTATCACGCTAGCGGTCGGTACGTTCCATACGACGGGAGGCACGAGGCACTGGTATGTTATTTGGTTACGTATAACTTTAACATAGCGTTCCGTAATTTATATTTGACATGTTGTGCAGGATATTGGCCTACATTTGTTCCACCAAGTGGGACTGCAGATGCAGCAGTATACGGGCGAGGGAGTGCCCACTTTGCACGAGTTTGGCTGGCAGGTCACAGAGTTGGCTACCCGGACACAGCAGCGAGCCCGAGATGATGAGCGCTTAGGACACGAGCCTGCTTTTGTGGCACCAGAGCAGTACCATCATTCAGCCGGAGCGTGATGGACATGGCAGGGGTGTCCCACGCAAAGGGGTGTCCCACGAGTTCGTGGGGGCTGGTGAGGAGATGGTCCCCAGCAAGGGGGCGTTGGGGCACCTGTTGAGTATGTTGTAGCTGATCAGCCGGGTGACCTCCATGAGCCAGACAACCTCATAGTAGCATGCCGTCATAGAGCCTTCAGCTTCAGCTCACTCTAGGGACTTCGCAGGTGACCCCGTTAGATACATTGTTGATCACGGACACGGGCATTACACGAGAGGATTGGGATCAGTACTTTCCAGTCCCATGGACCGAGGATCGGCCGACCCGAGATGTTGTTTGTGTGCACCGACTGGGTTATGGCTCATCATCGAGGAATGCCGGGGATCTTTCACCGGCGCATGTATGTTTGTATTACTATTAAATTTAAAGTTGTTTATCTCTCATTAGTTAGCCATAAATATCTTTATGTTTTTATTATTAAGGCTTCATCCTCGCTCGTCACGGATGCCACTTTGTGCGATGTTGACTTGACTGCGTCGGATGATTATATTCAGGAGCCTGACGAGACCATAGTAAGACAATTTAAATTTTTATGACTTAACACACACATTACTAATATTATTTTCATAGTACTAAAATAACTTATTATTCTGTAGGTTACTGTTGGACCGACGACCTTTTCTATTGAGCCCGCCAACCCTATTGACGATCATGCTGCAGCGCATCCTGCGATAAAGAGGCGATACGATGAGGATGATCCTGATAGCGTAGCTAGTACACTATCAGGATGGGATGCACTTCAGGCCAACAACTACAATGAAGCACACAGGTTGTGTGACGCATTGATGTTTTTTTGTATTTTATATAAATATGACATTCAGTAAATAATAGCAACATTTTTTATTGTTTACATTATATGCGCATTAATTTTTTATTTCTCCAGTTCTTCGTTATTTTAATACTACAACACAAACAGAAACATAGCAACTTAACATAATTTAAATTCAGTACAACTAATGAAAACACATGACACGAAAAGAATAAAGATAAAATACTACACTCTACACATACATGTGTTTGTTTACTCACTACCGCCTATTATTCTCTGCTCCAACCACTTCAATTTATCTTCCAGCCTATTTTTCTTCTTCCGCCACTTTTAGTTTCTCCTACAGTGCAACAATTTCTCGTTTCATTTCAGACTCACGGTGATGGTATTCACAGTTCATATTCCAAATATACTGCAAAAATTCTTTGTAGCATTCCTGGTTAATGGGTTCATCATACCATTACTCAAAATTGCAATAATTTCCATCATTGCCTCCAAACCTGTTTATACACATCCAATATCTGCGCCCAACATTACCATCGAACCAATATGACTTCATCATACAACGTTTGCCAAAATAGCACCTTAGTTGGTCATTGCATCCAGACATTTGTTAATGCAAGAAAAATGAAAAATTTATGGAAAGTTTTGTAATTTTTTTTGGTTAAGCGCAGATAATAAGTAAAACCCGCTAGTTATTTATAGGCAAGACAACATACATAAATTAGTATTTAACCACGCTGTGCTTTGCGTGTTAAAGATTCTTTCGGGTACAATACAATTTTTCCAGAAGATAGCTTTTGCAGGCGGGCAGCTTTTCAGGTCGATAAGACAACACACATAACATAGTATTTAACCGCTCTATGCTTTCTTTCGGCTACAATACATCATTTTCCAGAAGATAGCTTTTGCAGGCGGGTAGCTTTTGAGGTCGACAAGACAACACACATAACGTAATATTTAACCGCTCTATCTTGTTACATAGGGGACTAGGACTAATTATATATATATATATATATATATATGTGTGTGTGTGTGTGTGTGTGTGTGTATTCACATAATTATCTAACATCTTCCTCCTCCGACAGTGTAGTTTTCTGATAATTTTAGCCTTCAATATTATGCTGGCAATATTGAAATTCAAAAGTCAATGTAATAAGTTTGGTATTTTAATCCAATACTATTTCTGATAATATGAACGGGAGGGAGAAATTCATTAATTTACTCCACTGAAGTATTTTAGATTGTTTATCTGTATGATTATGTTAAATATCAATAAGATATAACAACAATGGAAACATAATTTTATTTCATACATTCTGCAAGATAAACAAGTACATACACTTATTACAACCACATTACAGAAATAAAACACTATGTGTATCCTTGATATTTGGGCACATTAGATGAACTTCCACCGGGAGCTGGATTACCACCGCCACTGAAACCAACTGAAGGACATTTACGATGGTTGTGTCCTGTTTGCGAGCATATGCCACATTTGCGCACATAAATGGTATCACCAACATCCATTTGGTTCCATATACGCGTTCATTTTTGCCCATGTCATTGACGCAAAACTCCTTGTTACTTACCATTTTAAATGATTCCGGTGGCCAATAATGCTCAGCACCCACTGGGTGCAACTGCCCACTATAGGTGTCTAAGCATGCATCAACACTATATTCTTTATCAACGTAGTTGGTTGGCCCTAAACCTGTATGTTGAAAGCACTTGATGGCATGTGAGCACGACATGTGGTAGATGGACCATTTTCCACAAGAGCATAACCTTCTAGATTCATTTATGGTGTGTACATTATTCCACCGATTTTGACGGATAGCGGTGCGAACTTCAAAAATATTCCTCTCGTGGAAATACTGTAAAAATGAATGCAAATGTGCTCGCCGTCTATATTTCTCAAATCTTTTCATTGGTAGTGACATAAATTCAACACCCATTTCTATCAATGACGTTGCAGTTGTAGCCCTTTCAACAAACCTCTCCGCCATCTGCTTGAATAACATCCGCACCATGGCAGTGATAGGAAATCCTCGTGCAGATCAATGACCCATTGAAAGACTTTGACAAATTTGTAGTCAGAATTCCCCATCTCCTGCCACCATCCGCATGCAAAGTCTACTTTTCAGGCTTATGTCGCATCAACCAACGAAAGGCGCCATACATATATCGCCGTTTTAAAGGGTACCATACCTTAAATTTCAAAAAGGACGTTAACTTATAGCACCCTTTAAAAGGGCGCTATATGTATTTTGGTCACTAAGATTTTTTTCCACGTATTTCGGTCGTTTGAGTCAAAAAAGACCACATTTTCGTTCCGGACTCGCATTGCCTCTATGTCTCTATCAGATGATGTTATGGTTGGAAAATCCACCCCTTGAACTAAAAGGTAGTCCTTGATTCTATCACGACCCGATTTACCCTCTGAAAGGCATCGTGAAGAAACCTAGTTTCTAATACTAGGTAAGCCTAATTGCAGAACAGATATTAAATAGAAGCAATAAAATGAAGATTGAATAAACTGAGTCGACAAATGAAACATCGCCACTTGGCGCGTACAAAATACAATTTCCCAAAAACCCGGAATATCATTTAGTCACAAGCTCTATCTCAAAGTGCTCTATACAATGTAAGGAAATACATGAAAAAAATCTATCTAAGTCTGGAGTGGAAGGTGACTCGAAGGACTCTGCGGACGCAGCAGAATTACCTGTCAGTCTCCTGGAAGCTGCTGCTTGGACCCCCTAGCCACGAAATGAAGTGTTGATACCTGGATCTGCACATGAAAAATATGCGTAGGAAAGGGCATGAGTACACCACAATTGGTAACCAGTAAGTGCCAAGCCTAACCCCAGTCGAGTAGTGACGAGGTCAGGTTAAGGCTCTACTGGATTTTTTTAGTAAAAATAATTTAAAATTGAACAGAGAGATATAATAAGCTAAGGCAGAACAGTAGAAACAATGAGCTAAATGAAAATAATAACAGGGAGCCCTCGGCTCAGCATATCGTATCTCACAGTAACAAGTATGCAATGCAGTATAGGGGGAAAGCTCCCGGAATCTCATCCGTAGTCCCAATTTAAATATGCAATGCAGTACAGGGGAAAGCTCCTGGAATTTCGTCCGAAGTCGCAATTTAAATATGCCATGTTGTACAGGGGGAAAACTCCCGGAATCTTATCTGTAGTCCCAATTTAAATATGCAATGCAGTGCAGGGGGAAAGCTCCTGGAATCTCGTCCGTAGTCCCAATTTAAATATGTAATGCAGTGCAAATACCGGGTACAATTCATTTACAGTTTAGGAAAATCACAGGCAGAAATATGGATAAAACTACCTAAACATGGTGCAAATAGTAACAACTAGGGGAAGTTCAAGTAAAACAAGTAGACATGCTACTTCCTAATCTAAACTACATAGTTAATACATGAGACAGTGAAATAGGAATGAAATGATTTATGTCATGGAGGGGAAAATGGAGTTTTAGCAACAGTGGCCCGTGTGCGTACTCGTCACCTCACGTACACGGCACCCAAACAACATGAAACAGTATTAAAATAGCCTAAGGGGAAGTCCCCAACACAGACTTAGGCAAGCCACTTACCTCGATTGCGCTACTCAACTCAAAACCACGCTCTTCCCACGAGTATACGACTCCGAATGGCCCAAATATATTCAATTCGATTGCATAATGTAAATATCACTTTAAGGAATCAAAATAGCTAATAAGTTTGAAGCTAATACGCGAAATTGGGAAAATTGTCCAAAACGTCCCCCGGGCCCATGTCTCAGAAACGAGTGAAAGTTACACATTTAGAACACCCATTTACTCACGAACTCACTCGAACAAGAATCATCGAAAACCGACGTCAAAATCTTATTAAATTCTCATATTTCTATTTGGGGAAACTTCTTCCCATTTTCATGATTTTTCACCCAATTCATTGATTGCATGGAAGAAATTGCTATAGATTAATGATATACAAGTGAAATAAGGTTAGAAATTGTTACCTGTGAATCTCCACCTCAAAACCCACTCAAAATCGCCTTATCCCGAGCTCTAAATCATTTTTAGAAGATATGAATTTCAAGCCCTCGAATTTGGTATAAACTGCTCAGCGATCCCGCACCTGCGCCCCCTTGGACCGCACCTGCGAAAAATCCATCGCAGGTGCAAAAACTAACTAAAAGGACTGGGGCCGCACCTGCGGTCACTGGGCCGCATCTGCGGCTCCGCACCTGCGGAACCCAGACCGCACCTGTGAGAACTGGTTGACCTTGACCAAACCCGCATCTGCGAGCCCCTTTTCCGCACCTGCGGTTCTCTGTCCGCAGGTGCGAGACACAAGAACCAGCAATGGTTTAGCTGTTTTTCAAGTTCCAAATATCACCCGTTGAGCATCCGAAACATACTTGAGGCCCCCCGGAGCTCAATCAAACTTACCAACCAGTCCCAATGCCTTATCCAAACTTAGTCGAGCCTCCAAAACACATCACATAACTGAAAAATCACCAAGTATACATGGATTCAAGCCTAAGAACTTATGAAATCTCCAAAATCCACAACCGATACCGAATGACCTCAAATTTTACACATAGGTCATAATTGACACAACGGACCTACAGCCACTCTCGAAATTCTATTCCGAGCCCGATATCAAAATTTCACCTATCGGCCGAAATCGCCGAAATTCTAACTTTCGCCAATTCAAGCCTAAATCTACTACAGACCTCGAAAACACGTTCCGGACACACTCCTAACAGAGTCGACGGAACCCCATTCTGGACCTGTCTTCCCACAGTTCCAACTATGGTTCGATTTCTAAAGCTTAAACTCACATATAAGGACTATGTGTCCAAAAACTCTCCGAAATTCACCACTCAACGTTCCGACAAGTCCCAAAAGAAGAAATAGACATAGGGAAAGTAGTTATTAGGGGATCGGGGCACTAATTCTCAAAACGACCTACCGGGTCGTTACATTCTCCCCCTCTTAAGAAAATCGTTCGTCCTCGAACGAGTATAGAGACATACCTGACGCTGTGAAAAGATTAGGGTACTGACTGGGCATATCTTGCTCGGTCTCCCAAGTCTCCTCCTCGACCGGCTTACCCCTCCACTGCACCTTTACTGACGCAATATTCTTTGACTTGAGCTTTCTAACCTGTCTACCCTACATAGCTACTGGCTCCTCAACATATGATAAATGCTTGTCCAGCTAGACTGAACTGAAATCCAAAACATGAGTCGGGTCATCGTGATACTTCCGGAGCATGGAGACGTGGAATACCGGATGAACCCCTGCTAGGTTGGGAGGCAGGGCTAGCTCTTAAGCAACCTCCCCAACACGTCGCAACACCTCAAAATGGCAAATAAATCTCGGGCTCAGCTTACCCTTCTTCCTGAACCTCATGACGCCCTTCATAGGAGATACCCGAAGCAAAAACCGATCACCAGCCATAAATGCCAAATCACCAACCTTCCGGTCCGCATAACTCTTCTGCCAGTCTCCCCTGATTCACCTTCACCTTGTCCAGGGCGTCCTGGACCAAGTTTGTACCCAAAAATCGGGCCTCGCCCGGATCAAACCATCCCACTGGGGACCGGAGCCGTCTACCATACAAAGCCTCATATGGTGCCATTTTAATGTTGGACCGGTAGCAGTTATTATAAGCAAACTCTGCAAGTGGAAAGTATCGGTCCCATGACCCTCCAAAATTCATCACACAGGCACGGAGCATATTCTCAAGAATCTGAATCGTGCGCTCGGACTTCCCGTCCGTCTGAGGGTGAAAGGTTGTACTCAAATCTACCCTGGTTCCTAGCTCTTGCTGAACAGATCTCCAGAACCGTGAAGTGAACTGTGTACCTCTGTCTGAAATGATAGATACTGGAATACCGTGGAGGCGAACAATCTCCCTGATATAAATCTCTGCCAACCTCTCGGAAGAGTATGTAGTCAACATCGGATGAAATGGGCTGACTTGGTCAGCCGATCTAGAATCACCCAAATAGCATCGAACTTATTCAAAGTCCGAGGAAGTCCAACCACGAAGTCCATGGTGATCCGCTCCCACTTCCACTCTGGAAGCTCAATCTGCTGAAGTAACCCTCCCGGTCTCTGATGCTCATATTTGACTGCTGACAATTGAGACACTTGGCCACAAACTCCACTATATCCTTTTTCATCCTTCTCCACCAATAGTGCTGTCTCAGATCCTGGTACATCTTCGCGGTACTCGGATGAATGGAATACTGCGAGCTATGGGCCTCCTCAAGAATCAAATCCCGAAGCCCATCTGTATTGGGCACACAGATCCGACCTTGCATCCTCATCACACTATCATCTCCTATAGTCACATCCCTAGCGTCACCTCGTCGAACCCTGTCCTGAAGAACCAGAAGTTGGGGATCATCATACTGGCGCTCTCGAATGCGGTCATAAAGAGAAAATCGAGCCACCACACAAGCTAAAACCCGAAAAGGCTCTGAAAGATTCAACCTCGTGAACTGACTCGCTAAGGACTGAATATCTAAGGCTAAGGGCCTCTCAACTGCCGGAAGATATGCCAAACTCCCCAAACTCTCCGCCCGGCGACTCAAGGCATCGACAACCACTTTGGCCTTCCCCGGGTGGTATAATATAGTGATGTCATAGTCCTTTAGCAACTCCAACCATCTCCGCTAGCGCAAATTGAGGTCCTTCTGCTTGAATATGTGTTGCAAACTCCGGTGATAAGTGAAAATCTCACAGGGAACACCGTATAAATAATGACGCCATATCTTCAGGGCGTGAACAATCGTTGCCAACTCGAGATCATGAACTAGATAGTTCTCCTCATGCACCTTCAACTGTCTGGATTCGTAAGCAATCACCCTACCGTCCTGCATCAACACCGCTCCGAGGCCAATCCTCAAAGCATCACAATAGACGGTATAAGCCCTGAACCCGTAGGCAATACCAACAGTGGAGCTGTAGTCAGGGTTGTCTTGAGCTTCTGAAAGCTCTCCTCACACTCCTCAGTCCACCTGAACGGAGCACCCTTTTGACTCAATCTAGTCATCGGTGCTGCAATGGATGAAAATCCCTCCACAAAATGGCGATAGTACCCAACCAAACAAAGGAAACTACGAATCTTCGTAGCTGATGACAGACTAGGCCAACTCTGCACCATCACCACCTTCTTCGGATGTAACTTGATCCCATCCCAAGACACTATGTGGCCCAAGAATGCCATTGAATCAAGCCAGAACTCACATTTAGAGAATTTTGCATACAATCTCTTCTCCCTCAAAGTCGGAAGCACATTCCTCAAGTGTTGCTCATGATCTTCCCGACACTAGAATGTCTTCAATAAACACAATGATGAATGAATCAAGATAAGGTCGGAACACACTATGCATCAAATGCATAAAAGCTACTGGGGTATTGGTCAGCCCAAATGACATAACAAGAAACTCATAGTGGCCATATTTGGTCCTGAAGGTAGTCTTCAGGATATCCGGCTCCCGAATCTTCAACTGATGGTAGCCAGAACGCAATTCAATCTTGGAGAATACCATGGAACCCTATTGCTGGTCGAATAAATCATCAATGCGAGGCAAAGGATACCTTATCTTAACGGTGACCTTGTTCAACTACCGATAATCAATACCCATACGCATAGAACCATCATTTTTCTTCACAAATAATATTGGAGCACCCTAAGGTGATACACTGGGTCTGATGAAACCCCTATCAAGCAACTCATGTAACTGCTCCTTCAACTCCTTCAACTCAAGAGGAACCACACGGTAAGGAGGGATAGAAATAGGCTGAGTGCCTGACAAAAAATCAATGTCGAAATCAATATCTCTGTCGGGCGGCATATCCGGAAGATCAACTGGGAATACATCAGGAAAGTCCCTCACTACTGAGACTGACTCAACTGAAGGGGTATCAACACTCACATCTCTCACATAGGCCAAGTACGCATCACACCCCTTCTGAACCATCCGGTGAGCCTTAAGAAATAAAATGACCCTGTGGGGAGTATACTCTAAGATACCTCTCCACTCTAATCTCGGCAAGCCTGGCATAGCCAGCGTCACAGTCTTAGCGTGACAATCAAGAATAGCATAATGGGGCGACAACACGTCCATGCCCAAGATAACATCGAAATCTACCATGATGAGTAATAATAAATTAGCCCTGGTCTCAAAACCACTACTGGAAATCAAACACGACCAATATACGCGGTCCACAACTAACGAGTATCCCACATGAGTAGATACATAAACAGGGGAACTCAAAGAATCCCGAGATACCCCCAGATGTAGAGCAAAATAAGAGGACACATATGAATACGTAGAGCGTGGATCAAATAATACTGATGCATCCCTATGGAAGACAGGGACGATACATGTGATGACTTAATCTGAAGCAACGACCTCTGAACAGGCTGGAAGAGCATAGTACCTGGCCTGGCCTCCCCCTCTAGGGCGACCCCTACCTCCCCGACCCCCACATCAAAATGACTGAGGAGGTGGAGTGACAGCTGGGGCTGGAAGAATAGCCGGAGGACCCGGTGGAGCACGTGGAGACTGGTAAGACTGTAGAGGTGCACCCCTCCTGGCCGTGGGGCAATCTCTAATCACGTGAGGAGTGCCACCATACTCAAAACAACCCCTCGGAGGACGCTGCGGCGTAAATAGCACCTCGAACTGGAGGCACATTGGATACTGGAGGTGCATAAAAGAACTTCTGAGGTCTAGGATGAGCTGGAATACCACTGGCTGTTGGAAGGGATGAATGAACAAGGCGACCCACAAAGCCCCTACCGTGACGTGCTGCTGGTGCACGATCTCCTAAAAAATGGCCAGTCTCTCGAGACTTGTTGGCCTCTCTCTTCTCTCTGTACCGGGCGAACATGCCCTCTACTCTCCTGGCAATACTCACTGCCTGCTGGTAAGTGATATCCATCTCCAATTCTCTGACCATACTGGTCCGAATACTAGGATGAAGTCCCTTAATGAAATGGCGAACCCACTCTCTGACTGTGGCAACCAAGGCTGGTGCATGCTGAGCTAACTCACTGAAATGGACTGCATACTCCGACACAATCATAGTACCCTGGTGCAACTGCTCGAACTCTGCGCGCCAAGTATCCCTAAGGCTCTGAGGGACATACTCTCGCAGAAACATCTCTGAAAACTAAGTCCAAGTGAGTGAGGTTGCCTCGTCCAGGCTACTCAGCTCATAGGCCCGCCACCACTGATATGCCGCTCCCCTCAGCTGGAGAGCGGTGGAAGAAACCCCACTGGTCTCCACAATTCCAATAGTGCGGAGAATGCGATGACACTCCTTAATAAATCCCAGAGCGTCATCTAAAGCTAGTCCGTTGAAAGTAGGTGGGTGGTACTTCTTGTACCTCTCAAGTCTGAGCTTCTCGCCTCAGAAGCAGCTACCCTAGCATCATGCTGAACTGGAGCCGTTGGGGGCATAGGAATATCCTCCGGAGCCTGATCAACCTGGACCCTCTACTCAGGAGTGCAGGCTGCGGGAGTTTGTGCCCCTCCCTCGGCCTGATATGTAGCGGGAGCTATCGGAAGTAGTCCAACCTGAGCTAGAGTACTGAACATGCTCATGAACTGAGCTAAAGTCTCCTGTAAGGCTGGAGCAGCAATTGGGACCTCCTGTGCCGGCTCTTCAGCTGGGGCTGCCATAGGCTCCTCTGTCGCTGCTCTCGCCGGTGCTCGGGCTGCACCACATGGTCGTCCTCTACCCCGACCCCAGCCTCTGGCAGCTCTGGCAGGGGTCTCGGGTGCCTGGTCATCGGTCCTCCCAGTACGTGTCCTCACCATCTGTGGGAAAGAATAGAATAGAATTTTAGAATTTTTGATGTCAATAACTCGCACGACAAGGAAATCAAAGAAATATGATTGTTCTTAACAATTACATAGCCTCCCGAAGATAGATACAGACGTCTCTGCACCGATCTGGGAGACTCTAATAAACCGGCTTATGACTTGTGACTCCTATGAACCTAGACGCTCTGATACCAACTTGTCACGACCCGATTTACCCTCTGAAAGGCATCATGACAACACCTAGTCTCTATGACTAGGTAAGCCTAATTGCGGAATAGATATTAAATAGAAGCAATAAAATGAAGACGGAATGAAGTTAGTCTACAAATGAAACATCGCCACTTGGCGCGTACAAAATACAACTTCCCAAAAACCCGGAATATCACTTTAGTCACAAGCTCTATCTCAATGTTCTCTATACAACGTAAGGAAATACATGAAAAATATCTATCTAAGTCTGGAGTGGAAGGTGACTCGAAGGACTCTGCGGACGCGGAAAAATTACCTTTCGGTCTCCTGGAAGCTGCTGCTCGAACACCCTAGGCACGAAATGAAGTGCTGGTACCTGGATCTACACACGAAAAACATGCGCAGGAAAGGGCATGAGTACACCACAATTGGTACCCAGTAAATGCCAAGCCTAACCCCAGTCGAGTAGTGACGAGGTCAGGTTAAGACTCTACTGGATTTTTATAGTAAAAACAATTTAAAATTTAATAGAGAGATATAATAAGCTAAGGCAGAAAAACAGAAACAATGAGCTAAAATAAAATAGCAACAGGGAACCCTCGGCTCAGCACAACATATCTTACAGTAACAAGTATTCAATGCATTACAGGGGAAAGCTCCTGGAATCTCGTCTGTAGTCCCAATTTAAATATGTAATGCAGTACAGGGGAAAAGCTCCTAGAATCTCGTCTGTAGTCCCAATTTAAATATGCAATGCAGTACAGGGGGAAAGCTCCCTGAATCTCGTTCGTAGTCCCAATTTAAATATGCCATGCGGTATAGGGGGAAAGCTCCCGTAATCTCGTACGTAGTCCCAATTTAAATATGTAATGCAGTACAGGGGAAAAGCTCCTAGAATCTCGTCTGTAGTCTCAATTTAAATATGCAATGCAGTGCAAATACCGGGTACAATTTATTTAAACAGTTCAAGAAAATCACATGCAAAAATATGGATAAAACTACCTAAACATGGTGCACATAGTAACAACTAGGTGAAGTTCAAGTAAAACAGGTAGACATGCTACTTACTAATCTAAACTACATAGTCGATACATGAGATAGTGAAATACGAATGAAATGATTTATGCTATGGAGGGAAAAATGGAGTTTTAGCCATAATGGCCCGTGTGCGTACTCGTCAACTCACGTACACGGCGCCCAAACAACATGAAACAGTATTAAAATAGCCTAAGGGGAAGCCCCCAACATAGAGTTAGGTAAGCCACTTACCTCGACTGCGGCTACTCAACTCAAAGCCACACTCTTGCCACGAGTATCCGACTTCGAATGGCCCAAATCTATTCAATTCGATTGCATAATGTAAATATCACTTTAAGGAATCAAAATAGCTAATAAGTTCGAAGCTAATACGCGAAATTGGGAAAATTTCCCAAAATGTCCCCTGGGCCCATGTCTCGGAAACGAGTGAAAGTTACAAATTTAGAACACCCATTCACTCATGAACTCATTCGAACAAGAATCATCGAAAACCGACATCAAAATCTCATTAAATTCTCGGATTTCTATTTGGGGAAACTTCTTCCCGTTTTCATGATTTTTCACCCAATTCATTGATTGCATGGAAGAATTTGCTATAGATTAATAATATACAAGTTAAATAAGGTTAGGAATTGTTTCCTATGAATCTCCTCCTCAAAACCCACTCAAAATTGCCTACTCCCGAGCTCTAAATCGTTTTTAGAAGATATGAATTTCAAGCCCTCGAATTTGGTATAAATTGCCCAGTGATCCCGCACCTGTGGCCCCTTGGACCGCACCTGCGAAAAATTCATCGCAGGTGCGAAAACTCACTAAAAGGACTGGGGCCGCACATGCGGTCACTGGGCCACATCTGCGGCTCCACACCTGCGGAACCCAGAACGCACATGCGAGAACTAGTTGACCTTGACCAAACCCGCATCTGCGAGCCCCTTTTCCGCACCTGCGTGTCTGCACCTGCGGTTCCCCGTCTGCAGGTGCGAGACACCAGAACCAGCAATGGTTTAGCTGTTTTCCAAGTTCCAAAAATCACTTGTTTAGCATCCAAAACATCCCCGAGGCCCCCGAAACCTCAACTAAAATTACCAACCAGTCCCAATGCCTTATCCAAACTTAGTCGAGCCTCCAAAACACATCACATAATTTCAAAATCACCATGTATACATGGATTCAAGCATAAGAACTTATGAAATTTTGAAAATGCACAACCGATGCCGAAACACGTCAAAACTAGCCCGAATGACCTCAAATTTTACACACAGGTCACAATTGACACAACGGACCTATAGCCACTCTCAGAATTCTATTCCGAGCCTGATATCAAAATTTCACCTATCGGCCAAAATTGCCGAAATTCTAACTTTCGCCAATTCAAGCCTAAATCTACTACAGACCTCGAAAACACGCTCCTAACTCCAAAATCACCCAACGGAGTCGACGGAATCCCATTCCTTACAACTTCTCATAGTTCCAACTACGGTCCGATTTCTAAAGCTTAAACTCACATATAAGGACTATATTTCCAAAAACTCTCCGAATTTCACCACTCAACGTTCCGACAAGTCCCAAAAGCGGAAATAGACATGGGGAAAGCAGTTATTAAGGGATCGGGGTGCTAACTCTCAAAACGACCTACCGGGTCGTTACAGATTCAGTGAATTATCTGATAAAAAGTAGATTCTAGTCATTTATTACTTATTTTTTACTTAGTATTTAACAGTATAAACCACAAAAGGATATGGTGCAACGGGTGAGGTTACTCTTCCCTTAACAAGAGGTCTCGAGTTCGAGCTATGGGTATGAAAAAATTCTTGTAGGGAGAACTCCCCCCCTCCCCCCGCCCCCGAATGGCGCCCTACGCAGCGTGAATCCGAATATAGTCGGGCTCCAAAAACAGGATAAAGTATAAACGAGTATATCTTCATCATCTTTACTTTGAGTTGCTTTCTTATGTTGGTGTTATATATTTCCTCCGTCCCAAAAAATTATACTTTTCAAATTTTGAGAGTTAATTTTTTTAATGTTGATCATGAATTTGAATATAAAATCTTTAATTTTTTAAAATAAAATTTATACATTTGGAAACTACATAAAAAGTACTATAAGAGCCCGTTGGAAATAAAATATTTTTTTCTTTTTTCTAAAAAAAATTCACTTTTTTCGAAATCAGTGTTTGTTCGTAAAATTTCCAATTTTCACTTGAAGATGCATTTTGGAAATTTTTGAAAATTTAAAAAACTCCAAAAATCTGTTTTTAAAAATTTTCACTCAAATTTATTTTTCATCATTATCTCACCATTCGTTCTTGATAGCTTCATCTAATATCTTTGTGTTACGTTGGTTCTAGCGCTATTCAAAATTATTACACAAGCACGCATTAGATCTAAGATTTATTATATTTAGCTAGAATTTACCCTTCACCTTTCTTATTTTTTAATTGGTTTAGAAAAAGTTTCATACTTTTTGGTCAAACAACTTGGCGCCGTCTGTGGGGATTTTCTAGGCAAAGTCATAGTTTTTCTAGATCTTAAAAAAAAACACCGACAGCTAAATATAGAAATTTCTTCTTCCTACTTGCACAGTCTAACATGGTAGGAAATGGAGAAGAAAGATTGAAGGCAGTGGCAGGCCTTACTACTAATCTCCTAAACACCATCAATGAGGTTAATGGAGAAGACGAGGAGAACGTGACACCAAGCGCTTCTCCTAGGCGAAGTGGTTCACCCCTCCCTCATGGAAACATTACCGCCTCCCATGGAAAAGGATCCTCTACGTCCACGACGGAAGAATCCCCAGCAGCAGTGAAAAAACTACTAGAAGCATGGCTAACGAGTATACTGACCAGTATACTCGACAAACCTGCCCAAAGGGCGAGCAGGGAGCACGCACGAGTTAACATTACAACAATAACCAGTGAGCAGCATGTCCCTCCTCTTTCAACAGGTATCACCCACACTATTAATGATGCAGGTAATGACGCCCTCACTGCTATTCTAAGAAAAATGGAGGAGATGGAGAACAAGAACAAAGCACTCCGCGACCAAATGAGAGAGCACCAGGAAACGGTAGATAAGATACCGGGCACCCCAAAGCTTCTACCAAAATGGGATGCCGACCGGTTTGTGGAACAATCGTACAACGACGAGGCTGCACCACATGCTATACCTAAAACATTCAAGATGCCGCCATACTTGAAGATATGACGGCACAACGGACCCTAAAGATCACATCATCCACTACGTCACCATAGTAAAAGCCAACAACCTCGCTAAATAGCAAGTATCATCTGTATTGCTGAAAAAGTTCGGTGAAACCCTAACCGGAGGAGCACTGACATGGTACTCACAACTGCGAGCACGATCCATAGAAACATTTGAGGAGATGGACGAAATGTTCGTCAACGCCCATGTCGGGGCCAAGAAAGCAGAGGCAAGAGTGAATGATATATTCGCCATTAAACAGTCACCCGGTGAAGGCTCAAGGACTTTCTCGCCCAGTTCAACTGAGTGAGAATGACTCTCCCAAATGTATCGGAGGGAATGGCGATAGCAGCTTTCCAAAACGGGCTAAACAGGAGCAGTTCGAGGGCGACCAGAAAATTGTTGAGCACGCTCATGAAGTACCCCCCCCCCCCAACCACCACCACCACTTGTGAAGAAATACATAACACCTATTGTGCTGAAGTGAAGGAAGACGAGGACGACCTCAACGGACCAACCTAGCACTTGACGTTGGTCTAGATGGAGTCGAGAAAAGATCGCAGAAAAAACAACAGAAGGGATCATGTAGGTCCACGCCTCAACCGCAAAAGACACCAGCCATATATCAGAACTGCCTTCATACCACCGCCTCCCCACCATGGCGACGACCCATCCAGGACGCAAAAAGGGACTCACTGAAACGAAAGAGGTATACCTCCATTATTATCCTCTCACAATTGTTGTGTTTCTCCTTCAGAGATAGTCTACGCCCTAGAGAAGCTCGACCCAAAGGTAAAATGGCCCCAAGGATGAAGTCCGACCCAAACACCAGAAAGTCGAACGCCCTCTATGAATTCCATCAGGAACGAGGTCATAAGACAGAGGACTGCATCGCCTTGAGGCAAGAGGTAGTGGACATGCTCTACCAAGGGCTTTTGAGAGAGCTGAAGAGCGACCGATGAAGGGCATATTTTGCTCGAGGACAGGAACAACATCAGGGGCCCCCGAAGCCCCCCCTCCCACCCGCACCATCTTGATGATCATAGGCAGAGGCGACAACGCGAAAATCAACAATGTCAAGTTCACAACCACCCATAAGCTGAAGAAATCAATCACCCATGAACGGTATGATGACCTCGAAGAAAGTATCATCTTCGATGAGTTGGATAGAAACGGTTTGACCTTTCCTCACTATGATGCCCTTGTTATTACTTTGCTTATTTCAGATAGTGACGTGAAACAAATTATGGTAGATGACGGAAGAGGTGCGTGCATTAACTACCCTCGAGTCCTCACACAAATAAGGCTCGAGGAAAATATAGTGCGACACTACATCACACTAACTGGTTTTAACAATGTAGTTAAGCGGACTTCTGGAGAAATCACACTACCAGTTCTGGTCAGTAGTGTCATCCTCGAGACTACGTTCCACAAAATGGATCAAGACACAGCGTATGACGCCATCATAGGACAACCTTGGATAAAGTCTATGAGGGTTATCCCATCTAGCTTATATCAGGTCATCAAGTTACCTACCCCATGGGGAATATTCAGCATACGCGAAAATCAGCGCACAACCCGAGAATACTCTCGCATCGCCCAAGACTACAGGAACACCCAACAGTTGAAAGGCAAAGGCGTAGAAGCATAGCAATCAATAAAGTCGAGGTCGAATGATGACGAAGGGAAAGATGACATCAGGGAACCCAAAGTCGTTGAGGCTACGAGATCAACTATGGAAGACCTCGACCCCGTTCAGCTCGATAAAAGCGACCACAACAAAAAATCTTATATCGGCCACAAACTTCAAGAACCAGGTAAATTCCATATATTTTTAATTAACAATGCAGACTTGTTTGCCTTTTCCCATGCAGATATGCCGGGCATCCCAAAGGAAATAGCAACCCACAAACTGAACGTCGACCCAATTTACCCCCAGTACGGCAGGTTAGAAGAAAATTCAATGCTGCAATAAATGATTCCATCCGCGAAGAGGTGGGAAAATTTCTCAAAAACGGCTCTATCAGGGATTTAGGGTACCCCTAATGGGTCACCAACATGGTCATGGTGAAAAAGAAAAATTGGAAGTGGCGCATGTGTGTGGACTTCACAGATCTGAATAAGGCATGCCCGAAAGATTCATTCCCACAGCCTCACATTGATCAACTCATCGATGCAACAACAGGGAACGAGCTTTTAAGTTTCTTAGACTCCTATTCGGGTTACAACCAAATCCTCATGGACGAGGATGACTAGGAAAAAACTACTTTCATCACCCACCAAGGGAGGTACTGCTACAGAGTTAGGCCATTCGGATTACTAAATGCGGGGGCGACATATCAGAGGCTAGTAACCAAAATATTGAAAGAACAGCTCGGAAAAACCATAGAAGTATATATAAATGATATGTTGGTCAAGTCAAAAAGAAAGGAAGACCACATCGACTATTTGAAGGAAGACTTCGACATACTTAGGCGGTACGGAATGAAATTGAACCCCGAGAACTGCGCCTTCGGCATAACCTAAGGAAAATTCCTCGGCTTCTTGGTGTAGCAGAGAGGAATCGAGGTTAACCCCGAGAAAATCAAGGCTATAGAGGGAATACCAGAAAACTTGACCAGCAAGAAGCAGGTGCAGAAGCTGACCGGTTGTATAGCAGCCCTATCGAGATTCATCTCACGATCTTCTGATAGATGCCACAAATTCGTCGGCGTATTCAAAAAGGACAACGGAATCCAATGGAATTCTGAGTGCGTTGACGCCCTGAGAGAACTAAAGGCGTACTTATCTTTGCCTTTGTTTCTTGATAAGGCGGAGCCCGGAGAGCGCCTCCTAATCTACCTGAGCGTGTCCAACGTTGCAGTGAGTGCAGTCCTGGTCCGAGAAAATAAAGGTACAAAATCTCCAATATACTTCATTACCTCGAAAAGATAACCTTGGCTTTGGTCGTAGCTTCACGAGAGCTTAAGTCTTACTTTTAATGCCACCCCATCTCGGTGGTCATGACCTTCCCTCTGAGGAGTATCCTACACAAGCCCGAGTTGTCGGGTAGGTTGTCTAAATGGGCCATCGAATTGAGCGAGCACGATATAACCTATCAGCCGCGAACAACGATAAAGTCACAAGTACTTGCCGACTTCATCACTAATTTTAACGCTAAAATGATGCATGAGGTCGAAAGGGAGCCACTAGTACTTCCCCCAAGATACACGACCTATGGATTATGTACACCGATGGCGCCTCTAATGTGTTAGGATCTAGACTGGGACTCGTACTTGAGGTCCTAACAAGCGAGATGATTCGTCAGTCCATACAGTGTCCCGACATGACTAACAATGAGGACGAGTATGAGGTCGTGATTGCAGGATTGAAACTGGCCCTCAAGTAAGGAGCACGATGGACAGTCCTTCGATGCGACTCACAACTTGTTGTCAATCAAGTCACATAGACTTTCCAAATCAAGGAACAAAGGCTACGAAAATATTAGGTCGATATTTGCAAGTTACTACCCGAGTTCGACGAATGCCGGCTCGATCATATACCTCGAACACAGAACGTCGAGGCAAACAGTCTTGCTTGCCAAATTGGCGACAGCCACCAAAAGCATAAACGGAAAAGAGAACGTGGTCACTCTCCTCCACTCAATCCTCGACCAAATTGAGGTACGCACTATTAAATTAACTTGGGACTGGTGCAAGCGTATCGTCGCCTACCTGCAGGATGACGTGCTCCCAAGCGACAAAAAATAAGCCAAAAATCTTAGAATGCAAGCAGTCAGGTATAGCATCATCAACAACGACCTGTACAAAAGGACGTATGGAGGCCCTCTAGAAAAATATGTGGGACCAAACCAGACACGGCGTGTCCTAGAAGAGGTACGAGGGACACTGCGAGGCTCACACTGAAAGTCGAGCCCTAATCAGATGTCTCATACGAGTAGGCTATTACTGGCCCACAATGAAAAAGAAAGAAGTTGATTTTGTTAAAAAATGATAACCATGCCAAAAGTACGCCCCCATGATCCACCAAGCGGGCGAGCACCTCCACTCAGCCACTTCACCTTGGCCCTTCATCAAATGGGGGATGGATATCGTCGTCCCCTTTCCCCCAGGACGAGGTAATGTACTATTTCTTTTGGTTTTAACTGACTATTTTTCTAAATGGGTGGAAGCAGGTGCTTTCACTCAAACACGAAAACAAAAAGTGATCGCCTTTATATGGAGGAACATCGTGTGCCGCTTCGGCATCCCCAAAGAAATTAGTTTTGACAACAGACCTAAATTCATAGGGAAAAAGGTCGTCGAATTCTTCGAGAAATGGCACATCAAAAGAATACTCACCATGCCATATCACCCCGCCAGCAACGGACAAGTTGAATCCTCCAACAAAACGATATTGAATATCATGAAAAAGAAACTCGAAAATGCCAAGGGACTGTGGCCATAGGTGCTAACAGAATTGTTGTGGGCATATCACACCATGCCAAAGACAAGCACAGGGGAAACGCCATATTCACTAGTCTATGGGACTGATGCAGTGATACCTGTCAAGGTCGGAAAACCAAGTCTAAGGTATTCAAATGAGAACAGGCCAAGCAACGACAAAAGTAGAAGGCAAGACCTCGATGAGGCCGAAGAACAAAGAGACATGGCTCACATAAAAATGGTAGCCCAAAAACAACAGACAAAGCGGTACTACAACAAAAATCCAAGGTCAGACCACTCAAGGTCGGAGACTATGTACTCAAGGCCAAAACACAGCCGAACAAAGATCCACGGGAAGGAAAATTAGGGACCAATTGGGACGGCCCATATAAAATGGGGTCGTTCCAACTACAAACAATGGAGGGAAATTACTACCAAACAATTGGAGTGTCGCCCACCTCAAATACTTCAACTTCTAAGGACACGACGTCCTCCAAGTCCTACTCTTTTTCCCTCACCCGAGTTTTGTCCCAATTGGGTTTTCTCGGGGAGGTTTTTAACGAGGCGAAGAAGAGGGCCTCTCAAAGTTAAGTATAATTTCATTGCTCGACCTCTCAACTATTTCTCCAGATCGATCAATGAAGGGACTAGATAAACAGATAAACTGGGACTTCTCCAATGTATGTACGAAAAGAGAAAAAACATGTAAACTTCTCCGATGAATATATAAACAAAGAAAAATACGAAAACATATGATGTTCACATGTCTCCACTACGTTTACACATCATGCCAATCAACTCGACCTCGTTTGAATTTATCTATAAGTCGACATTTGACCTCGCTCGAATCGACTTACTTTCGACCCCGCTCGAATCAACTTGCATTCGACCTTGTTCGAATTAACCTATAAGTCGTCATTTGACCTTGATCGAATCAACTTACATTCGAACTCGTTCGAATTAATTTATAAGTCGGCATTCGACCTCGCCCGAATCGACTTACATTCGACCTTGTTCGAATTAATTTATAAGTCGACATTCGACCCCACTAGAATAGACTTATGCTCGACCTCATTTGAATAATTTTTAAAGTCAACAGTCGACCTTGCTCGAATCGACTTACATTCGACCTCGTTCGAATAAATTTTAAAGTCAACATTCGACCTTGCTCGAATCGACTTACATTTCGACCTCATTTGAATCATTTATAAAGTTAGCATTCGACCTTGCTCTAATCGACTTACATTCGACCTCTTTCGAATCAACTCATGTTCGATCCCGCTCGAATTAATTAAGACACTTGCATACGACTTGGCTCGAATTAACTAAGTAACGATTTGACCTCGCACGCGCTCAACTTACAATCAGCCAAAGTGAATCACAATCAAGGCAGTCAATCAAGAGAAACATTCGAAGGAAAAATAAGAAGTTCAAAAACAGACAACAATAGTATTATCATTCCAAAAGATATCTTACAAGGGCTGAACAGATGCCCACCAAAAATAGAACAAAAATACAAAGACTACTTGGCAGCAGAACCCCCTTCGCCATCATCGCCACCAGAGTATTCATCATCATACCAAGAACCCGGCTCGATCTCGTCCAAACCATCTTCACCATGACCCTCCCCGGGCGTACCGGGATCATAGCCATAAGTGTCCCGAGCTGAACGTGCCTTAACACGAGTATCCTCTAATTCCACCTAAGAAGCTTTCCCGTCCATCATCAAGCCCCTGAATATATTTAGGTGAGCCTCATCATGATCCCACTTCTCGTGCAAATCCCATGGACCGTTGAGATAAGTAGAAGTGTGGGAGGAAGACGGTTGAGCCAGCTGCTATGCGTTCTCAGCCTTGAGGACGACAATCTGCTCGTTCAGGTCCAAGACATCTATCTCTAGGCTACCAATCCGTTCTTCGAGCCTCGTCTCCTTAAGCGTAGACTTCTCCATTTTAGTTCACCGCTCAGATATGAAGACACGGATGGAACCCGTTAATGCCGCCACCTCTTCCATAGCAGCCGTTCTGGATTTCTCGGCTCTATCCAACTCCGTCATTTTTTAGGCCAACTCATCATTCAAACCGTTGGCCCTAGCTTCACTCTACTCGAGCTCAATCCACAAGGATGCCACCTGATCTTGGAGGTTGACACACTCAGCCATAACCCCCTTGCTCACCTCCAGCTCATCGTCTTTGGCCCTTAATGTCCCTTCGAGCTCGCTACACCTACCAATGGCTCTCACAAGCTCACCATCCTTCTGCTTCAGCTCATCATTCTTTTGCTTCAGCTCGTCCTGGAGAGACTTGAACTGACCGTCCTCACTGAGTATGCTGCTCAGTGCACGGTGCTTGGTAGAATACTCTCTGTACTTGGACTCCATTCTTTTGTAAAGAGTCTTCCTCTTATCTTATCGATGGGCACTTTCAATCTCCAGAATGAGAGTCTGAAACAGGTAGAAAACAGTTAGCAAAGATGAATGAGGTGAAGAAAAGGGAATGATATGAAAACACCAAAAAGATAATTTACTCGCAGTTCCATCCCGGAGATGCCTAACGACATGTCGGCGTCCTTCAATGTCGACAAAGTCCTATTTTCGGTGCCCATGCAGAGGGGAGTTAGAGCTGGGACCATGCTCTCCGAATTCACTAACATATTATAGTCCAAGGGGAAGATGATGTTACGGGTAGACCCTTCCATTCTCACCTCTACCCGAGTGAACCCCTTGTTGAATATCTGCACCTCCTCAGGGTATATGTCAGAGCCGAACCCATCATCGTCCACCATAACTGTCTTTTCTCTCCCTTTGGTGGATGAGGATGCTATCTCAGTGGCCCCTGACCTCCCCTCTTCCATGGATAATTTCATTTCCTCTGACGGGCTCCCTTCCACGATGATCTCTGGCGGGGGAACAGTCCCCACAACTGAGGGACGAACCAATTCCACGTCCAAAATAACTTCCCTCTCAGGTGCGGCCGCCGCCATAACCACACCGTCGGTCTCCACTCTCCGCATTTTCAACTGAACCATTTCATCCTTGCCGGAGGAAGACTCGTCTACTAGGTGCAGCACCGGGAACGAACTACATCCCGGCCGAGGAAACCGCCTGGCGAAATGCGGGAACGGGAGCCTTTGCCTTTTTAGAATCCCTCTGACCTAACACCAAAGAGAAAATTGTAAGTAAAAGAAGGAGGAGGACTACAATGAGATCGAAGTATTTAAAGGACGGAATCCGACTTACTAGTCAAGGGCTTGGGTCCGAACCTCTTGTTGAAAGACATCAAGTCGTGGATCCTTACGGTGTGAGGCAAGACTTGGGCCACCCAGTCACTAATGTCGGCGGCTAAAGAAGAGCATTGTCTCTCGTCTACACGAAAGGAAAATAAAAGGATTAAGCCACAAAATATGGAAAAAGAGGAAAGAACATACTTAAATCAGTGAGAAAACTTGCGAGAAAAATTCCACTGCTCGGGAAATCCACTAGGGCTCGCCACCACATGCTCGATTTTGACGAAGAAAAGTTGAACGAAAACTGGCAATTCGCCTTGTCCTCCATTCCTTCCACCAGCCCCTTGGTCATGTCGTGGCGAAGGTGAATCATCATGCCCCTATGGAAGCTTGGCGCGAAGAGGTGAAATAAATGGTGGATATAAATTCCACAGTCGGTCAGCTCCGCAAATTTTGTTAGAATAAAGAAGAGCTTATAAATTTAGGGGGAGAGCTGGGCCGGGAACACGCCATAGTAACGGCAGAACTCCTACGCCAATAAAGGAAGAGGGAGAGAGTAACCCACTTGGAATGGGTAGGCGTAAAATGCAAAGTACCCGGGCCAGTAAACTTGGATCACATCGTCCACGGCTGGAACCTGATCAACCTGAGCAGGAATGTTGTATTTGGCCCTGGGGGTAGCTATATGTTTCACCTCCATCTCGGATTTCACAGGCTCGGGGTCACGCGTAGGTTCCTTTGAGAAATTCGACCTGGATCTTGTGTTACGAGGAATGACCACCTCCACAGTGGGGAATCATTAATCCTCCATAACAATGTTTTCTCCTCCACTAGAAGGCATAGCCGCTGATAGCGGAGTTGGGTCAGAGACCATCTCAGGGTTAAGATTTGCATTAGTATCTTTTGCTAATGTATACACGGTGGAGCAGGAATGTAGAGGGAATGGTGATGGTAGAAGTTGTAGGAAGAATGAGCACAGGTGAGAAGAAGAAGAAGAAGCAAGGTGCAGGGTTAAGAAATCAGAGAATGCAAAGGTTTCTCTGAAAAGTCTCTTCCTCCTTATTTATAGAAAATCATGGTGTTCGAATCGATGCGAACAACCGCCAGTAGCCCTAGAATCGAAATGACGGGGGCTCGAGGAATAATGCAACGCATCAAGAAGATGCAAACTGATGATGCATGCGGCTGTGACATCATCCTGAACCAGGCTCATTGACCACAGCTATCGGAACGACATGTCATCATCTCGGCAACGATCACTCCTACTCGACCTCCACGTCTGAATTTTTCCAGAGTTTCTATTGATAGAGTCCTCTCATTAAGGTCGATCAAAAGACGACCTCGACAAGCGGAGGGACTAACTGTATAGGTCAAAATTTGGCTGAGGAAATTCAGCATAAAAAGGTGATCAAGTGTGAGAACTGTCGCTCATCATGAGAGACCAAGCCGAGGTCGACAAGGGCTTAACAATATGGATCCGCCAAGAAAGCCATTAAGATCGAGGTCGAGTAGAGGAAAAAGGAATAACATCTAGTATAGCTTTAGAATTTTCAAAGGGAATATTCTATTGAATATTCCCTCTGTTGTACTTTTAAAGGGTTTTTTAGGAGTGTCACTTATAAATAGTAAAAGGAAGAGGGCAAAAAGGGGGGACAATTTTTTTTGACTCTGATAAGAACTCTTATAAAAAGTTGATTCTTGAGGAAGAACAAAAATTATTACATTTCCACAGTGATTCGATTTGTTGTTTGTCTTACCTTTTCACGTATCAGATCCGAGAAAGTCTCGTATATTCCCATATCCATTTGTCTTATATTGTTGTCAGAGGGAAGAATCATCCATCTCATTAAATATTTGGGTGAATCCATCATTTTATTCACATTTATTGCCATTCAACATATTTATTGCTCATCATTATCTCACCATCCATTCTTGATAGCTTCATTTAATATCTTTGTATTATGTTGGTTCTAGAATTATTCCACGTTATTATTCAAGCACGCATTAAATCTAAGATTTATTATATTTGTCGCGCCCCTCCTTTTTCTTCCTAGCAAAATTGGGTTTCGACATTCGACAACTCCTATCCTTTTTTGGTAGAAGGGTATGGAAATTAAAGAGTCGCCACCTAACGGATTTAAGGTGTGTTAGGGCACCTAATGAAAGTAACTCATGAAACCAATTTACATCACCAGAGATTGGGTAAGGGCTTGAAATTACCTCAAGGGGAAAGTGGTAGGCACCCCTCGAGGTCCACAACGGTGGGTCCCGGCCAAACTCACTTTTGGTGAATTAGTCATTAAGTAAGTAAAGCAATTTAAGCACACATATGGATTACAAAAAAAAAA